>LNAC01000068.1:1363888-1411928 GCA_002007465.1 Ailurus styani | reverse complement strand
TTTTTTTGGGGGGGGGGGGAGTCACACAGTAATGCAACAGTTGAAGTATTTGAGAACTTATTGCACTAAAGAGACTACAGATTTGATTTTACAGAGAACGTTTCAGTGACAAGGCTGGATAAAACCTGGTGAATACCTTCAAATATGGCATTACTGAATGTTTGTCAGAGTATGAAGCAGAATGTAGTCATTTGCTTACTCTATCACAATAGCACAGTGCCTGATACAAAGTTGTTGCTTTATCAGGACAGAATTATTGGTCTTTATATAAACATGATTATATTGCCTGAAAAAAATGTTAGTTATCTCTATTATCACCTTATTTGTAAATAAGTATTTCAAGAAATAGCACATATCACATGCAACAACAATCCAGTATGAAGAGACTCCTATTACTAGAAAAATACATACATATATACAAAAAAATAAAGTACCATGTTGATACTTTACTTCCTTTGGGCAAAATGACAAAAACTGAGAGAAAATATATAACAAAATAAAACATAATTATAATGCACAAAGCAAGTATTTTTCTAAATGATCAAATTCCTATCATCAGTATCCAATTTCCATTTTATTTTTAATGTCCAATGAAGGATTGGTTTGTATATAAAATTAAGGAGATTATTAATACAAAAATCTTAAGACAATAAGACAATTATCCTGAAACTATTTTTTATATCATAGTTTTATAAATCAAATACATGTACACAGCTTTACCCAACTTGGAAGATCATATACAATAACTTCTATAAGGTGAAGACCAGCAAGAATATATGACCCCAAAATATGCCACTTAGGCATGTGGATTGTTTGAGTTGTCAGCAATCAAGACCCAGCTGATGCAAGAAAAACTTTTACCCCCACCTTAACTATTTAGAGGAATTTAGATAGGAGGCCTTGCTCAGAGAGAGAGCTCTGAATGACCTATTTGTATGGCAGAGCAAACATGTAACTACCAAATATTTGTTTTTTTCTATTGTCCTTTGAATTACCTTCCACTTCTTTGAAGCGCTATCCCTCTACTCCATGTTTTAGATCAGAATGGCATATAAACCTCAGCTGCTCAATATATCTATCTCTGGGGAGCCCTGTAATTAAATTTGTTTTTTAATCCTATTACTCTGTCCTGTGTTAATTTAATTATTAGATTAGCCAAAGAATCAAGAGAGGTAAAGGGAAAATATTCCTCCCCAACAGACTCTATTCATAAATGGGCATAGTATAAAGTCTCCCAGCCTAATAACTTCCACACAAAATTTTATTGTTTTTATCAAAGAAAAGAAATGATACATATTCCACCAGTGCATTTCTTCCACTTAAAATGCAAATCAAAGCCATAATGAAATACCATTTGACCATGATCAAAAAGACAAGAAATAACAAGTGTTATCAAAGATTTGGTGAAAATAGAATCTTTGTGCACTGTTGGTGGAAATGTAAATTGGAAAACACTAGCTAGGTTCATTAAAGAACTAGATATAAAAATATCATCTCATCCAGTAATTCCACTTCTGGGTATTTACCTGAAGAAAACAAAAATACTAATTTGAAAAGATACATGCATTCCAATGTTTATCACGGTGTTATTTACAATAGCCATGATGTAGAAGCAACCACTGATAGAAGAATAAATAAAATATAGTATATATATACAATGGATGATTACTCAGCCATAAAAAATAATATGAAATCTTACCATTTGTGACATGGATGAAACTAGAGAGTATTATACTAAATGAAGTAAGTCAGACAGAGAAAGACAAATACTGTCTGACTTCACTTATATGTGGTCGCTAAAAAACAAAATAAACGGCAATAAAAAAGAGAAAGACTCATAAATACAGAGAACAAACTAGAGATTGCCAGAAGGGAGGGAGGTGATGAGATTGGTGAAATAGGTGAAGGGGATTAAGAGGTACAAACTTTCAGTTATAAAATAAATAAGTCACAGGGAAAAAAAGAGGAGCATAGGGGATAGAGTCAATAATATTATAACTTCAAATGGTGACAGATGGTAACTACACTTACAGTGAGCATTTAGCAATGTATATAATTGTGGAATCACTATATTGTACATCTGAAACTAGTATTATCAACTATACTTCAATTAAAAAACATAATAAAATAAATAAAATGCTTTCTGAACGAATTTTTGCCTTTTGAAGGACTCAGCTTTAAAAGAACAATGTATATCTTACGTCAACGACACAACTTCCAATAGCCATTCTACAGAAAGTAATCTTTCTGACTTGTTCTGTTACTCACTGCATAATTTATACAGCAATAAAGTATGCCCTACTGTGGGGTTTATTTTATTTTATTTTGTTTTATTTTATTTTATTTTATTAATTGATTATTTAAATAATTTGTTCTTATTTTCCATCAGCCTTATTATTATGCTGCCATAATATATTAGATTATAATTTCTTCAAGGAAGAGTCTCATACTCATATGATCTCACACTTCTTAAAATCCACCATAATCCTTAATGTGACTTGTTTGGATTTGACTTATTCAGCACTTGGAAGGGCTACCAAGCTCACACTGACCAAACCCCTTCTCTTGAAATTTCTCTCATTAAAAGCTGCCCTACCCTCACTTAACACATAAGTACAACTATAATACAGACACTTGTCCCTCATGCTTAAGTAGGCACCAAAATCAAGCAAGAAAATTAGATTTTTTTCCCTTAGAAATGGGAAATTTGTGTGGTTTCGTTTGTTTATTACAAAGCTACTTTTAATAATTTGAGGTGAGCCCCACAGAACTACAAACACTGGGAAGGGGAACACCCTCACTCCCAGAAGTGACCCAGAAGCAGAGGCTTTCTGAGGAGAAGGAAGCACCAAGACTCAGAGAAAAGGGATATCATTGGTGGTGGAACCTGTGATACTATAGGAAGACACACCAACATGATGTGACACAGGCTAAGGGCAAGAGGGTTGGACAGAAAGCCACAAACTACTTGGGTTCCTCCTTCTTCTCCTTGTATTTTTCTGCTTCTCCTCATAACTTAGGAGTTCCCCTGCTTGCAGGTTGTAATAGAAAACCCATCATCTCAGAAAAATATGGAACATTTCATGAATTGGCAGGTCATCCTTGTGCAGAGGACATCCTAATCTCTATGTCATTAGAAACTGGACAATTGTAACTGAGGGATCAATTTTCTAAAAATCTTTAAAACTGTGTCAATTTTATTACAATATTTTAAACAGAATGTCTGTGAAAGCTTCTAGCTGAGGTTCCTGGATCTGGATTCTTGGGTTTTTCACATACTTCATGCATTCTAAAAGTTAGCCCCAATTGGGGGTTTTTGTTTGTTTGTTTTTAGTTGTGTATCCAGTTACTTATAATTCTAAGAAGCTTAACTAATATATGTAGCACTGTATTCACTAGAGTCAGTGTTATAAAGAAACCTTGAAGTTAGAATCTAGGTTTCAAAATAAGAAATGTGTTGGGGCGCCTGGGTGGCTCAGTGGGTTAAAGCCTTTGCTTTCGGCTCAGGTCATGATCTCAGGGTCCTGGGATCGAGGCCCGCATCGGGCTCTCTGCTCAGTGGGGAGCCTGCTTCCTCCTCTCTCTGCCTGCCTCTCTGCCTACTTGTGATCTGATCTCTCTCTCTGTGTCAAATAAATAAATAAAATCTTAAAAAAAAAAAAAAAATAAGAAATGTGGTCTTTAAAACAAATTTTAACAAAAGAAAATAATAATAATTTATCAAATTCATTTTTATAAATGAATAAACATACCAAGTTTGTTATATGTAAGTATCCTAGGACCAAAATTATGTCAGTAAAAGGTGGAAAACATCTTTGAGTATGAGATACATCAAATTTTATTACACAAATTTAATCAAAATATTCACTCTGTTAAAATATATTTGAAGAATTCCATATATGCTTTCTTCATTCTTCTGCCTATCTTAAATTTATATGCAAGTTTTCTTTTCCTTGCTAGACTTCTCACACCAACATCAAAATAAAGCTGTGTTTAGGAAGTGATTTTATCATCCCTAAATTCTTCATTTCATTTTCAATGATATATTATGAAACATATTTTGATTATGAAAAGTCAATGTCCTATATCTTAGGAAGTAAAGGTTACATTATCCCATTAATGAATGGGAAAAAGTAATGCAATCATAAGGAAGTCAAATGATTCCTTTGGGATTTGGTCAACAAAGATACTTTAAGGGAGAACATCTGTCATGAGAGAGACAATTTCTTTCTATAAAAAGCACATAGAATCTCTACGGTAGAAAAGTTCTTATTCATAAGGAAGTCAGAAAGAGTAGAAAGCATTTACTTGTCTTTATTTTTCAAGGATTTATTTGAGAGAGATTGGAGGGGCAGAGTGAGAAGGAGAGAAAAGAGAGAATAATTAAGCAGACTCCCAACTAAGCACTGAGTCCAACGCAGGGCTCATTCCTAGGACCCTGAGATCATGACCTGAGCCGAAATCAAGAGTCAGACACTGTGAGTTTATTTCTTGAATACTTGTTATTGTGGTTTCTTAAATCGATTTACTAAAATTGGTATCTAGAAATAATAAGACAGGTTTCACACACAGTTAATAATGTTATCATTCTAGGGAAGAAAATGTTTGACATGACCAAGTATAAACTGTATAATATATTAAGAATTTTGATATTATGTGTAGAAAAGGCATTTTAATGTCTATATAGTTTCTTGGAAAACAGTCTAGCACAATGATGAAAAGTAAGAAGATTTAAATTTCTCCACCAACATGTAGCTACATTAGAATTTTAACAAGCAAAACATCTAAGGTTTAGTTCAGGTAGAGGGACTAGTTGTAGGATACTAGTTGGAAAATCTAGAAAGGTATCATATTTCTTTAATCCAATGCGTGTGACTGAATGATATGCCACAAAGCCTTTGGCAACTGTTCCTCTGAGGTTCTACTTACAAAAGGAAAATGAATGAACCCTGATTACCACTTACTAGTAATAACTCAGCCTAATCTTGTCAAGGAAAGATCTACTACCAGATTTCTAATAATCTCAGGTTTTTGTCATCCTAACTCCTTTTAAAGAAAGCTTTCATTCTTTGAAAGAACACTAGAATAAAACTCGTGAGATGACTTTACATTTCCTATTCATAAGCCCCAAATAATAGCACATCAGAGTAACAGCAACAGCCAAATATATTTACCATGTGTCTGACTGTTGATTACCCTTTATTTAGGAAAAATATACTTGAGATCAGGTATGGGTTTTCTACAGACATGTGACAAAATGGAAAGATTATCATTCCAGGAGTTAGACTACTCCAAAGGCCCTTGGGTTATCTTGAAGAAGTCATTTGAATTCCCCTAGGTTCACTATATGCATCCAACATATGGGACCATGAAAACTCTATTCTCACCACCTCAATAAGATCAGTGTAATTAAGACTGAAAGTTGATTTTAACTATTCAAAGAAAAGATAAACATACCAAAAAAAATATTGCTATTCCCATCTATTGGTGTAGATAATTTACATGTGGCTTAATGTTAATAATTTAGAAGTGGAGGGGAAGGCACCAAGAAATGAGCTAAGTGAACAAGAATATGCCCACGTTTTATTTCATGTAACAAGCGTTAGCTAAAGGTGGTAACTGACTGTCCCTTTCTGGGCCATAAAAAACAGCTTACACTGCTTCTATAAGACATTTTCATAACCAGGCTTTATGTTTTTATCACATGGAAAAGTTGCCAGAGAGCTTCGAAATCATAAACTATAAGAATAAGTGGTCTTATTTTTTAAAAAAGTGCATGGGAAATTAGAAAGGGAAGTAAGAAAGAATATAGAGAAGGAAAGAAAAGAAGTAACTGGGTCTCCAGTTATATGCAGCATGTCAGAAATATTAGGAATTAAGTCAGAAATTTTTAATAAATTTTCTTCTGAGAGTATTAACAGGATAAAATGAATGACTTTTTGGTCATATTTACTTATGTTCTTTTCCTTGAGATTACTCCACCATTCTTAAAGGAAAAACAAACTGTAACTGACCAAAAGCCAGGATTCGGCTTCCTCAAGGTATTCAAGCCTAAAGAGTGGTTGCATGCTTGTCATCTTTAGTCTATTTTTAAGCTTGATGTAGAAATACAAACAGATATTGCTGAACAAAGCCTTAGTAAGACAAGACTGTGATTTGAATTGTCCTTTAAATTCAACACCTTCTGGTGAGTAGATCTAGCCAGAAGCAATGCAAAGTGGGATTAAGAAACAGGACCAGCTGTCCAATGGAGTCAGGCTCTTTAAAACTAGTGGTATTTTCTCCCAGAAGTAATTGAAATAAACAAGAAATTTATCCTTGCTTCAGTTCAAGGAATGGAGAAAACTCATACTGAGAAGTGAGAGAAGAGGACACATTGATTAAAAAAAAAATAGATACATGCTGGTGAGAACAAAGGAATGAGCTAGGAGTTTAAGACAGTTTACAGTAAATATTTTGGTGCTATTTTATACATAGTTTTCTTTGGTTATTTTTTCCAGTTTCTTCTAACCCATCTGCACATTGACATGATCATGATCAACTGGATTTGAATTTATAGAAATTATAAGATACCACCTTTTGTTCTTATAGAAAGTAGTTTTATTTAATACCACATTAATATTCTAGTGAATAAAAGCATCATATTACTCTACTGTGGTTGCCATAAGAAAATACTACAGACTGGATGGATTAAAAATGTATTTCCTCACAATTCTGGAGGCTGGAATTTCACTGGCACTGGCAGGAGTGGTTTCTCTTGAAGCCTCTATCCTTGATTTGGAGCTGGCCAGCTTGTCACTGTGTCTACATGTGATCATTCTTCTGTGCACACACATCCCTAATATTTCTTCCTTTTCTTAAAAGGACACCTAATCCTTTCAGATAAGGGCTCCACACCTATGACTTCACTTGCCTTAATTATCTACTTAAATACTCTTCTCAAAATATAATTATATTGGGGATTAGGCTTCAACATTTGAATATTGTGAGGCCAAAATTTAATACATAACAAGGATGTGGTTAACTGTAAGGAAATTTTCTTTTTTTTTTTTAAGATTTTATTTATTTATTTTAGAGAGAGAGCGAGAGCAGAAGGAGGAGCAGAGGGAGAGGGAGCAGACTCCCTGCTGAGTATGGAGCCCAACCAGAAGCTCCACCCCAGGACCCTGAGATTATGACCTGAGTCAGTATCAAGGGTCAGACACTTAACCAAATGAGCCACCCAGGCACCCATAAGGAAATTTTTTTATGTATTCCCTTGGTATGAGGGAATACCTTGTTCCTTTATTCATCTATTTCTGTAAGATAAGCATCAGTAACATTTAAGTTTTAACTTTTAATGGGATTAATGTAACTAGATTTATCAGGCCATTTTCAGAAAATGTATTAGAAAAAATATTTAAATGTCAAACAACATGCTGAGCAAACCAATAATTCTAAGTGGCTGATCTAATATGAAAGTCAAGAACACTATCTATATTGGTATACTATGGAAGTGCTTAACCAGTCTAACCAACCCACACTGACATGCTGTTGTAGTAACTTTAGTATTTTTGAAGAAAAGGATCACAATGACTACATATAACTAACAGAAAAATTACCTGAAGTTGGGGAACAACTAATAGATAACTAGGTAGTCTTTTATTGCTTGATTTTGTATCTACTTAACCATTTGATAGCTCTGTAGGGAAAGTTAATTTATAAATTTTTGTCAGGTAGGGATGCAAATAATTTCTGTCCAATGGAAGAGATAACCCCAAAAGTTATAATTTATTGCCTTGTAAAGACATTAACCAGCTTTACATGTAACCCAAGAATCTTATCCTAATATTTCTTTTTAAAATTACCTCTATATCTATGTCATCAAATGACCTTTGAACTGATTCAAACTTACTAGCTCAGTCATTAATTGATGGGTTAAACAGAATCTTTGAAAAATGTTCATTTAATATTTGTCTCAGAGGCATAAATTTACCTTCTTGAAAATTATACTTAAACATAGCAATGAACATTAATTAATTAATTAATACCTTATGTTGGTATATTATAAAAAAGAATCCAATCTGAAAATTGAATCCTTAATCAGAACTATAATACCAAATTTTTTGTCTTGTTTTGTTTTTTTAAGATTTTATTTATTTATTTGATAGAACGTACAAGCAGGGGGAGCTGTAGACAGAGGGAGAGGGAGAAGCAGACTCCCCGCTGAACAAGGAGCCCAATGCTGGCCTCAAGCCCAGGACCCTGAGATGCATGACCTGAACTGAAGGCAGATGTTTAACCCACTGAGCCACCCACGTATCCCTGATTTGTACTTTAATTAAATATTACTTCTCAGGGTGCCTGGGTGGCTCAGTGGGTTAAAGCATCTGCCTTCAGCTTAGGTCATGATCTCAGAATCCTGGGACCAAGCCCCACATCGGCTCCCCGCTCAGCAGCGAGTCTGCTTCTCCCTCTCCCTCTGTGCTCTCTCTCACTTTCGTTCTCTCTTAAATAAATAAATAAAATCCTTAAAAAAGGAAAAATTACTTCTTATGCTTTTTTTAAAGATTTTATTTATTTATTTCACAGAGGGAGAGAGATCACAAGGAGGCAGAGGCAGGCAGAGAGAGAAGGGGAAGCAGGCTCCCCGCTGAGCAGAGAGCCCGATACTTCTTATGCTTTTAGAGGAAAATGGAAAATTGGAAATTTAAGAAATCCAACTGCAACATTTAAAAAATTATATTGTTTTATTTCTAAGGTTGTTGATTATAAATTCATGTAGGAAAAGATTATGCATGTCCCCAAATTTCTTTATTGTTTTTCATTGTTAATCTTTAATAAACACATGTTGATTAAATCTCTATGTGGACATTGTAAACACATATTTATAAAAATAAAGTAGGAGAACAAGTATGATTTTAACCTATGAAAATTTATAGTAAAGTAAACTGGGTCTAGTCCCCAGTAGCTAACCTAACAGATTTTGAACTCCCTATGGTTAATATGGATAGAGTACCACATAGACTCTAGGTATTTTTCTGGGAAGAAAGAGCCCAGTGTTTTTTTATCAAAGAAATTTGGCCTAATGTCATGGTAGGCAAGGTATCAGCCAGCCAGACTATTGGTCATATAACCATGAAAATAAGATACTTTTTATCTAGTCCTAGTGGGTCAATTTTTTTGTCTCTTCAATATTCAAGGTCAGGAATCTTCCCCACTAAGAAGCCTTGCTTAACTATGTATATATATATATATATATCTTATTTTATGATTCTGCCTCCTTCTCTATTCCATGATCTCAAGAAAAAGAAAAACTATTAATTTTATAATCCAACTAAGTGAGTGCTTGACATCTGTTTATAAAGTAAGTAAAATGGGATAAAATATATCTGACTGACCACCCAAAGTAAATTAACTAACCTGAAATAAAAACTTGAGTATGTTAAAATCATAAGGACCTATATATCTACATATGTGTATATCTACACACAAAAGGTAGTTCTATAAGCACAAAAATTAATACATGAATCATCCAAAAAAATATTTCCCACAAATAACTGCTTATCCAAAGAATTCAACAATTTTGTTTATAAGCCTTCCCTGGCATTTAAACACAGTCTGAATCTGAATTGGTGTGAATCTAATCTAAACTCTACACCTTTAACTGGCAATTACTATGATGGAGCTTTCTGCATTGTCACATCACAGTTATGAATTTGTAAAACATTTATTTTTAAATCATTGGGACTTGTAGTTATTAGCATATAAAAGTTACAGAAATATTTGAAATATCCCAAATATAACACTGAATTCTATTTCAAAGGAAGGTTTTGTTACACATTTAAATGCCTAAAAATAAGGCATAAATAAATAAATAGCTTGGTAGATCTTTTACTATGACAATATCACAGAAAATGGCTATAAAATCTGACAGAAACCCTGAAAGATTACCTCCAAGAGGGATTACCTCTGAGCAGGGTGTAGGATCCATTTTGTTTTTAAACTGGCCCTGAAGATGTGTCAAACATTTGTAATGTCCACAATAAAGAGTTCAAAGACATGACTGGGAGATTTCTTAGGCTTGAAATAAAACTTTCAGTTTAGTGAGTCTGCTTTCATGCAATGGGGTGGAAACTGATACAGAGAATGTCTTTCAATTGTCCTTTATTTCTATCTATTAATTGCTGCTCATCAAAAAGCACAGCTAAGCTATGCAAAAAAGTATTTTTAACTGCCAGACTAGTACAAGGAAACACTAAAAGCCTCCTTCTAGGTCATGGAATAAAAAACACAAATGAGTTAATTTTTTTAGTGCTTAAAAAAAAATTCCATCTCAACCATATCAATAGTCCATCTGATTTGATCTTCTTCTAACATGAGATAAAATGTAAGTTATTCTCACACCTTGGCAAGGATGTAAAGTATTTTAAGAACAGCCTTATGAGATAAAAATATCAATAATATATTCATTCCTCATACTGAGATACAGCCTTTTGCAGTCCAATAATTCAATTAGGAAAATAGATTATGCAACTCAGGTTTTCTGAACTTCTTACCTTGTAAACTTTAGAAGAGGATGTTGTTGTTATAGCCCAGCAGTTTTTGTTATTCAAAAAGAACTAAACCTTTCTGTTTCTTTGACATACCTGTTCTGTTAACCCTCATTACATTTTTATAGGTAGATATTATTTAAAAATGATACATCCTTTTACTTTTCTTGGAAATCAGTCTTAGGAAAGTGTTACACAAAAATGTAGGCAATTTTTTCCTCACAGTAATAAAATATAGCCCAACAATTAGTACATGTTATATTCCATTACCAATCTTATTCTATTGTGTCAGTCAAAAAGTTTGTTCCTTAGTCAAGAAAACACTTTATTTATTGCCACTTATATATCCTGGTTTGTTTCAAAGACTTCAGTAGTTGTCTCCTTGTAATATTTCAGCTTTTAAGCTGCTTCCCTGCCTCACTGAGCTCACATAAGATACATCTGAAAGCTTTAGTACAAATTTACTTCGAATAAAGTCTTCAATTCATTTTCATGGCACCAAAAAGACAGCTTTAATAACTGCAATGACAAATAAACTGGAAATCATTCCAGGCCTTTTCACTTAACTGACAAGTAGAACACTCTCATAATGAGCCGCAGGTTTTACGTTTTCTCTTTGACCATAATAGCTTCATTTAAGAGCGTCAGACCCTGACACTTCATCATTTATCTACATTATTTCTCATCTTCTTTCAAATAAATTATGGAATACTAGACTGAGCACATAAAAACAAAGTGACTTGTTATCAGTAAACAGCAAGATAAATTGTCCAGAAGTTCCTCATTTAGTTCCCTTTAAATTTAAGGGCAAGTTATTGGGTGCACCTTTTTTAACTTCCAATGTTTGCATTTTTACAGCCATGTTATTTCTCTTGCCACTGGCCTCTGTGCACTCATCCAGAGCCTGATGTGGAAGGCATAAAGTAATCCCATTATCCCAAGGTTGGCCGCTAAAGTACAAAGAAGCTAAGAGAAGAAAGTCAAATAAAAAACTTGGAAAGTGATTTCTCCACATCTGTAAAACCCCCCATCCATAATACATCTTGTCATACTAGGAAATGTGACACTTCCAAAGTAATGAACAGTGCAACTGTAACTCTTTTAGCCTGTGGAAATAAAGCACTGATTTTAAATGGATGGGTGACTGTGATCTCTTCTCACTGAATTTCTCCCTCCTTTTTTAACCATATAGGATTGGAGAAAAACAAATAAAATTACCATGAGATTGTATTTCTTTTTAGACGTGTTGACCAAGTTCATAGAAATCCTCACATCTTGTACTTCTTATTTGTTTGCTATTAACTTACAAAGATTGACAGAATTATATCAGATTAATAAATACAAAAATCACTATTTAAAAAACCATTAAAACATCAGCTTTTGAATAGTGTGGTGAAACATACTAAAGTCATGGCTGTATACTATAGTTAAGAATGAAGGATGTATAGTGCAGATAGTGATTTTTATTAACAAATTTTCAATTACTTGTTATTATGGAATTCTCAAAAACATGTACTGTATCCTGTTTTGGTTTCCTAGGTATTCCTATCTATTTGATCATAGATCTTTCAAATGTTTTTAAAGCAGGTTATGGATTATGTGGCACTTAGTGTTATGTTTTTAGCCCAGAAAGTAATGCCTGGCTTTCAGTATTTAAAATGCGTAATTATTTAAACTTCCTCCTAAACCAGCCTAATAAACTAACCTCCATTTTTATTTATCCTAAGTTTGTAAAAACTAAGGTTGTCTAGTTGCATACTTTAAAAATTCACCTGAACAGGTGCCTGTGTGTCTCCATTGGTTTAAGTGTCTTACTCCTGATTTTGGCTCAGGTCATGATCTTGGGGTTGTGAGATCAAGCCCCCTTAAGATTCTCTCTCTCCCTCTCTCTATGTCCCTCCCCACCCTAGTCACATGCTCTTTCTCTCTAAAAATAAATAAATAAATAAAAACAAAAAATAAAAACATCACCCTCAGAAAACAATTTAAGTCCAATAATTATATAAATAATGCCTTCTTTGGATCAGCTTCTTTCACCTGGAAACAAAAGATATAAAATAAATAATACATGGTCCATGATTAATTATAACAAGCATAAATCAGTAAGTTGAATAAATATAGGATTTCCACATATGATGGCACAAATGAAGATCACCTTAGACAGTAGGAAACCAGATACAAAGGACTGGGAATTTTTCTAGATAAGATAACACCAGCCAGATCTTAAGACCTGTACCCCTTGGGCAAAGAATAAGAAAAAAAAAAGAGTAGATATATGTTTATGAATCAGAAGACTCATTTTATTAAGATTTTGATTTTCCCTAAGTGAATGGAAATAAAGTCCAGAATGTCTACTGATTTATTAAAGGGCCAAGGAAATAGATAAATTAAAAAAAAAAAAAAAAGACCCATGGGTGGCTTAGTCAGTTAAGCATCTGCCTTTGGCTCAGGTCATGATCCCAGAGTCCTGGTGTTGAGTCCGGCATCAGGCTCCTTGTTCTTCTCCCTCTGCCCGCAGTTCCCCTACTTGTGCCCTCTCTCTCTCTCTCTCTCTGACAAATTAAAAAAAAAAAAAGTCCCAGAAAAAGTAAATATATTAGACAATAAAAATGAAACAAACAAAAAAACTTTCACCCATATCTCATACCATAACAAAAACTTTAATTTTAAATAGATTATGGACACAAATATAAAAGCAAAACCATAAAGCATTTGGGAGAAAATAGGAATATAGATTCCATAAGAGAAAAAGTATGGATAAAATGGACTTTATCAAAATTAAAAACTTCTCCCCATGAATAGACACCATTAAAAAATAAAAAGAAGTCACACATTGTAAGAAAATATTTGTAATACATATATATGAAAAAGGACTTTATTTAGACTATGTAAGCAACTACTCATGATAAGTAACAAAAGAATAACCCAATAAACATGGGCAAAATCCTTTAGAAACTTCAAAAAAGAAGATAAATGACTGGCTAATAATAAGTCTAAGGTGAGTGTTCAACTTTCTAGTTATCAGGGAAATGTAAATTAAAATGGCAATGTGATACCATTACACATTCCCTAGAATGGTTAAAAAAATAAAATGACTGACAACACCAAATGTTAGTGAAAATGTGGAGCCACTGGAACTCTTATTAATTACTACAGGAGTACGAAATAGTCCAACCAGTTGGAAAATTGGAATTTTCTTATAAATTTAATTATAAATATACCATATGATCCAGTTATTCTACTCCTAAGTATTTTCCAAGATAAATGAAAACTTATAAATACACAAGAAAAAAATTGTACAATATTTGAGTGGCAGTTTTATTCTTATAATTTATAAACTGGAAACAACCTAAATGTCCATCTCTAAGATAATATATATCAAATTTTGATATATTCATACACTGGAATATTACACCATAGTAGGAGGAGATGGAGAAGGAGAAAAGTACCACCTGAAACTACATGAGAAAATCTCAAAAACATGTTGAATGAAAGCAGATAGACATAGAAGAGTACGTACTGTGTAATTCCATTTATATGGCATTCAAGAACAGAGAAAATCAATCTATGATTATAGAAATGAGAAGAATTCTTACCTAGGAGGTGTGCAAACTGAGAGTGGACTTGAAGGAAATTTCTCAGATCATAAAAATTAGTTATATCTTATCTATTTTTGTACCAAGGTATACACATTCACCAATAATCATTGCATTGTACACCATATAGATTATGCCTTAATAAAAAAATACTAAGAACCTCCTTTCAAGTTCGAAGGTAATCTCATGTAATGGATTTAACGGGAGACTGCACACAGCAGAAAGGAGGATTAGTGAATTCAACAAATGTTAACAGAAAATATCCAAAGTGAAGTACAGAGAGAAAATTAAATGGAAAAGAAAATCAGAACAGATGAGAAGAGTAGGCAAGACTCAACTGAAAGATCAGACAGACTTTAATTAGACTTTTAGAACAAGAGGAGGAGAATGGTATAGGGGAAAAAAATGGAATAATCCACCAATCAACCCACAGATTCAAGAATCTCAGAGAGTCCTACTGGAAAAACACAAAGAAAACTACTCATAGTCAAATTGCTAAGAATCACATACATAGATAAAATTCTACAAGGAGACAGAAGCAAAATGTCATTTTACTTCCACTGAAGCCACATACTGATGGCTGAATATCAACCAATTTTGGCAGCTAGAAGAAAATAGATTGTAAAGGTCCTAAAGGGGCTTAAAAAGACAGCTGTTAATCTAGAAGTGTGTATCACTGGAAATTTGCTTTGGAGATGATGGTAAAATAAAGAAGTTTTCAGACGCAAACAAACAAACAAAACTCTGTACCACTCACACTTGCACTCCAAAAAATACTAATCAGATTTTATCACAATGTAGAAACAAGCCTTTCATGGAAAACGAAACTTCAGCTTAGAACAAAATGATCAGAAATATATATATATGTATATATGTATGTATAAAAAATAAATCTATATTTGTAAAAAGAGAGAGAGAGGCAAACCAAGAAACACTGAATTATAAAGAACAAATTGATGGTTACCAGAGCGGAGGTGGGGAGATGGGTTAAAGAGGTGATGGGGATTAAGGAGTGCACTTGCAATGAGCACCAAGTGTTATATGGAAGTGATGAATCACCAAATTCTACACCTGAAACTAATATTATACTGCATGTTAACTAATTGGAATTTAAATAAAAACTTGAAAAAAATGAATATTAACTGTTTAAAATCACCATATGAATTAGGTTCTGGTCAGGAAACAAAGCAGTAATTTGAACACAAATATAAATAACTTTATATATTTTTTAAAGATTCCATCCATCTGTGAGAGAAAGAGAGAGAGAGAGAGAGAGAGAGAGAGAGCATGAGCTGGGGGAGGGGCAGAGGGAGAAGCAGATTCCCCACTGAGCAGAGAACTCTTCAAGGGACTGGATCCCAGGACCCTGGGACCATGAAATAAGGCAACTGAGCCACCCAGGAGCACTACTTTATATTAATATAAAAATTATTAATTAGTAAAAGATGGTTAACTACTAAAAGAAGTTAAGAGAACTTAAAAAAATATATAGGATAGCCAATGGAAGAATCTTCTACCTTGAAGGCTGAGGAAGGCTACCCAAGAAAGTAATATACTTGGAAGATCCTGTGCCCTGCTTGCTACCACCACCACCAAGCTGAGATTCAGACCTCGTTGAAGGGGTAAGACCGTGGTCTACTGGAAGATGAAAAAGTTCGGCGGGTCCTGTAGGACAGAGTTAGTCCATATGTAGCGGACTGGGATTGGTGAGCAGCAAGCAGGAAAACTGCTTAATCCCTGCTGAAACTTTGAAGTTTAGGAGCCATTGGACTTTATCCCATTTGCTGCTGGAAGCACTGCCATAGGAAACAGAAAGAAAAGCCCAGTCAAACCAGGAAGACAAGCCTACTCCTTGCTCCTTGTTACAGTGCCCCTTCAGTCCTTCTACTGCAAAGCCTAATACTGAGCCAACTGGCAAAGGAGAAATGTTTTCAGGTCCAGCTCCCATAACACCAAGAAGGGCAATGCAGTGTAGATTTGGAGCTAAGAGGTAACAAATTTAAAACTGGCATATAAAATAATAATATTTTGTATGCTATATGCTATGACTATCAATAGCACAAAAGATGGGAGGATGATAAACAAATTTATGTGTGGTACTTGTTTTACAGGAGAATGGTAAATTTGAAATTAAAGTAGACTGCAACATAGCAGAGATTCATGTTGTCAGGTTATAAAAATTAAAGAAGGTATCACGAAAAAGTTTTTTAAAAAAAGATCAAGAAACAAAACAAACAAGATCAACAGACAACAGAGTTTTGCTTTATTGTTGTCCAGTATAATAAAAAATTAGAAATAATTTATTTCCAGTAGTAGGGAAAATTAGATTATCCATGCAACCAAATATAGTCCAATCATTTTAAAGAAACAGGAGTTGTAAAAGAATATCTATTCACAACAAATGTCCGTTTTGTGCAGTCTAGTGATAAAAGTAGGTTTAAAAACTGTAAATACTACCTTGTATAGCTACATTATTGAGCACTTGTGTTATACCAGGCACTCTGCTATATGCTCTCATTTAATCCAACTGGCAGCCCTATGAGGTATTATCTCCATTACAGCATAATCTCATTTTCATAAATATACTTACACATACATTGGTAGGAAAAAACATACTAAATTTATCTCTAATGGGTGGGATAAAGAGTATTTTTAAATTAATCTCTATTTGGTATAGAGTAGTTTCTATTTCTCCCCACAGTGAACATATAATAGTATTCTGAAAATCAAAAAAAACCCCACTAAATACTAATTAATCATTTAGAATTTTAAAATGTTTAATCTAATCAATTTACCTCAGTGAACAAATTAACTTATAAATTTAAGCCATATGCACGAAGATTATAAGACTAAGCACACTTTATAACATGGTAGTTAATATAATTTTCAGATTGTTTTGATTCATATGTAAAAAGAATTGTAGAGAAGAATATCTGGCTTTTCGTCATGCCTCTACCATTAATGAGAGTAGGCTTTTTTTCCGATTACTCTGAATCTGAAAACTACACAAACATTATTTTCAAGGGATTAATTTTAAGGTCTCATAATTTGAACTTTAATTTATGTACTGTGACACAGGGTTCCACAGATGGTTCACTTAGTCAAACCATGGTTGGAACCACAGGACATACATTACATCTGAAAACAACAACAACAAAATATCAATTTTCTACTCAAAAAAGAGAATAGTGTTTATTTAAATAGCTCAATGTAATATTAATCAAAAGGGAGCAGAAACTAATATGCAAGATGAGCCAAATCTTTATATAAGATCTATATCATTCATCTTCTCTTGATCCCAGATACTAACAATACCCTTGAAAATCAAACCTTTTTGAATGACTTGATGAGTAAATAAATAAACCCATGGATTTTAAGTGACTATAATATGAAGACTGAATATAAAGTTAGAAAGTAATATCACTGAAGTTCTGAGATGTGCATTCAAGGGAATCTTCTAGAAAGAGGCAAGATTTCATCGAGTAGCCTCAAAACACTCTGAGGTTCTAAAGATAATAAATAGATTCAAAGTTTCAGAGAGGGTATAGACTTACATGCTAAGTGGTAAAAGATGTAAAACTTAGAGGCAACATCTCTAAAAAGCCTACAGTCAGAGACAGGAGCATGAAAAACTTTCCCATTGGAAAGCCTGAGACTTCCATTCTTGGTCCATATTCAGCATTTACTCCACCCACCTTTGTTCACTTCTGATGTCTTTTTCATGCATGACCACCCAAACAACTTCACTTCCACAGACAGAAAACTCCTCCCAGGATAAAGACATGTCCTAATCATCTTTGTCCCTTCACATTCCCCTTGGTAATATCCAGCAGGCTATTTTGCTGATAATGGACATTAAATAAACAGTAACAGATTCTGTGGAGGATTTAGGTTTCCCTTTTTGTATTATATAAGAATATGCCAGAACAGGACTCATGAACCCAATATACTGATCATAGTACCTAATATGACAACACTAAAGCTCTATTTCATGTCATTCACTCAGCTCATCTTTCCAATTTTAGCCGGAAAACACACATATTTATGAGATTATTTTATTTTCTAGCTTTATTGAGGTATAAATATAACATGTAACATATGTTATATATATGTTAACATATAACATTGTTTAAGATATACAATGTAATGATTTGAGGCACATATATTGTGAAATGTTTACCACAAAAAGGTTAGTTGACATAACTTCACCTCACATAATTACTGTTTTGTTGTGGTGGTCGTGAGAACATTTAAAATTTACTCTCATAGCAACTTCAACTGCCATTCCATTAAGTATGCAATACAGTATTGTTAACTCTAGGTCATCATGCCATGCATTAAATCCTCAGAGCTTATCCCTCTTAAAACCACAAGTTTGTACCCTTTGACCAACAACTCCCATGTTTCTCTCCCTCCCCCACCCTACCCCCAGCCTATAGCAACTACCAATCTACTCTGATACGAGTTTAGCTTTTTTTGATGCCACATATAAGAGAAATCAGACAGTATTTGTCTTTCTGTGTCTGGTTTATTTCACACAGCATAATGCCCTCAAAGTCCACCTATGTTCTTGCAAATGTCAGGATTTTCTTCTTTTTTATGACTGAATAATATCCCATTATGCATGTATTGTAATCTCTTCTTCTTGATAAGAGTCACCTTAAAGATGTAAGGTAATATTTCATTGGGGTTTTGATTTACCTTTTCCCAAGGATTAGTGATATTGAGCACCTTTCATGTGCTTGTTGGTTATGTGTATGTCCTCTTTGAAAAATGTCTATTCAGATCTTTTGCCCATTTTTAATTGGATTATTTGGGGTTTTTGTTTTTGTTTTGCTATTGAGTTGCAGTAGTACCTTATACATTCTGGGTATTAATCCCTTATCAAATATGTGGTTTATAAATATTGTCTCCTATTCAGGAAATTGCATTTTCAATTTGTTGAATGTTTCTTCTGATGTGCAGAAACATTTTAGCATGAGGTACCCCTACTTGTTGATTTTTTGCTTTTGTTACTTGTGCTTTTGTGTCATATCCTCAAAATCCTCACCATGACCAATGTTGGAAAATTTTTCCCTATTTTCTTCTAGAAGTTTTATGGTTTCAGGTCTTATATTTAAGTAATTGTTCCATTTCAAGTTAATTTTTGTGAATGGTATAAGTTAGGATTCCAAGAAAATACATTTTTTATATAGCAGATTTTCTCATATCTGACTCTATATTTCTCTATCATATTGTAATATTCATTATGTGGCAATAACTGGATTATATGAGATAAATAAGCATGTTAAATATCCAGTGGAAACTTATGCTTGACTCAAAACAATCTATAATTTCTTTAATACTATTTATATTTATGATATCTAAAACATATAAGTAAAATTATATATAAATATAATACTATTTATACCTTTCAAAGCCTTGGTTGATAAAGGGAGCCAAATATTCAGGTTATTATTTCTCTTTTTTTCCTCAAGTTTTTTTTTTTTGTTTGTTTGTTTTTGTTTTTGTTTTGTTTTTGGTCAAAAAAATCTTTATTTCATCTCTATTGTAGATGTAAATCTGCAGTGGCCTTACAATTTTTGGATTTTTAGTGTTTTCTTCATCACATTAAAAAGTTTACTCGTTTTCATTGATTCTATTTAGAAGTCATCTACAATTCCTTTTTTCTTATTCCCCAACTTAAGTAATCTCTTTCTTCTTCTTTTTTATTTTTTCCCTCCAAATGCTTTTAAGATTTTTCTCCCTGTCTTTGGTTTCCTGCAGTTTTTCTATGAGTAATTTAAGTATGAATTTCTGTTTAGGATATTGCTTTGGATTTGCATGGCCTCTTGAATCTATAAAGACTTTTTTTAGTAAGTTTTGGAAAATTCTCAGCAATCATCACTTGAAATGTAGACTCCAAGTAAAAGTACGCTAGGTCTAACCATCGTAACTTCTCAATTCTTATCCTTGTTTTCTATATTTTCTGTCTTTTTCTCTCTCCATCCAGTATTGGTATTTTTTTTCTGATCTCTTTTACACATCTGTAGTTCTCTTTTATTCATATCATTCTACTATTCTACTATTCTACTATTAAAACCATCCATAGACTACTTTATCTTGTTTCTCACAAGTTATATTTCTAAGATTCATATGTTTCAGCCTTCTAATTTTTAATCCTTTTAAATTATTTGTCGTAACTTCTCAATTCTTATCCTTGTTTTCTATATTTTCTGTCTTTTTCTCTCTCCATCCAGTATTGGTATTTTTTTTTTCTGATCTCTTTTACACATCTGTAGTTCTCTTTTATTCATATCATTCTACTATTCTACTATTAAAACCATCCATAGACTACTTTATCTTGTTTCTCACAAGTTATATTTCTAAAATTCATATGTTTCAGCCTTCTAATTTTTAATCCTTTTAAATTATTTGTCAAGATTACTAATCTTTTATGTTTTTAAAATGACTTTAATATAGTAAGCATTGTTTTTTTAAGTTTATACTTGATAGTTCCAATATAAGAAGCTTTTATAGCTCTCTTTCAATTTTCCCTTTTTTTGTTATTGGTTATCATTTATATTTCTTTGTCTCCTTGGATATCTTCAATTTGTTTGACACTGTATTATTAACTTATTTGTAGATATATTTTCAGGTCTAAGATGTTGTTTTCGTCTGGTTAGGCACCTGGGGAAAACTGACTTCCAGAATACCTTAATCCAATTTGAGCAATAATTTTCTGGGCCACTTAAACAGTTAGCAGATGGGCTAAAGTCTGTATGAGGCCTGTTTGTTTCCAATTCACCTTCACTTCTGGGTAGAGTCATTTTGTGTGCCAAATAGAAGATAAAAGGATATACCAGGATGACCATGACTATGAGCCTGCTACTCTAAATTGTGGCCCTGAACCATGAAAGGATCAAAAGAACTACTCAGACTTTTACTCACCTATTTGGGAAATTGGGAATGTCCCTTGGGGAAAAGCACCCCACTTCCATGTATTTTCATCTTGTCTTTAATATTAAATTAGAAATACTTCACAACTTTTAGCTCTCTAATGCCCTCAAACAAATGCTTGTGGTAGACCTGCCACCACCCTCACCATTCCACCCAGGTGGAACCTCCTCAGTGAGAAGGTTGCTCAATTGTTACCTAATATGTCACTTGAGAAGGGGAAGTCTTCACATAGGTCATTTTAAAGACATATACTTTAATAGTTCAAAGCAGCAGAAAATGCAACTAAGGATAATCAAGGGTTTATAAAAACACAGCTCACAAGAATTTGAACTAATTAGTGAAAAATATTCAGCTTTTAGTGAAGGAATATAAAAAGCAAACATATTAACAAACAAAAAATATTAATTTTTTAAGTTGACTATGCAGACTTCCAAGGACTTATGATTAGCCCCTGGTCTGTGAGGCACTAATATAGGCACCATTTCTTCCTGCCAGAGTAATATGCTCTGGTTAGAGATATGACCACCTTACTTATACCATGAAGCTCTCAAAATACACATACGATTTTCAACCATCCATTAACCTTAAATATGACTTGCTTCCTGAGCTCATGAATGACACAATATTGACTTTCAAAGAAAAGTGGAATCTATTTGATGTCACTTGCTTATGGTTGTAGATAAATGCACAGCAAAGGAAACAGTCAACAAAACCAAAAGACAACTGATAGAGTGGGAGAAGATATTTGCAAATGACATATCAGATAAAGGGCTAGTATCCAAAATCTATAAAGAGCTTCTCAAACTCAACACCCATAAAACAAATAACCCAGTCAAGAAATGGGCAGAAGACATGAACAGACATTTCTCCAAAGATAAATGCAACTTTTAAGAACACAAACCTTATTTCTTTTGATTAAAACAGATGATCCTGGAAAATATGGCACCATTTTGCTTTTTCTTTAACTTCTAATTTTATTCCAATCTGAGAGGTAAACTTCTTTTCAACTATCGTATTCTAAGATACTGTATGTACTTCCAAGGTATGAAGCATCTAATTTGCATAAAGTAATCAAATTAACCAAATGATCATAGATCTTCCCATTCCACTCTGTATGGAAAGCCTTCTAAGGATGGAGACCAGAACAATTGCTTAGTTTTGTATAGAATGAGATAAAAACACAAACTTTTATGTATACATCTTTGATAAAAATTAAACATAAAGATTTTTTAGTTTAACTTTACAGTTCAAATCCAAAACAATACCTATATTAAAGACCATCAAGATAAAAAGATAACATCAATTTTAATCACAAACCAGTTTTGAAATACTCTACTCTGCAACGTAAAGGATGCTTTGTCCTATTGATAGCACCTAAATAATTGTAGATAAAACATTTCAGAATACAGTTGCATTTTGAGATTGCTAAAAAATGTATTGAAAAATGGATACACAATTTCAAGCTACCTCTAACTCCTAAGAAAAATGAAATAAATGCCACATGTCACATAAGAAATCCATTTAAAATGTGCTAAAAAAAACCCCACATAAATGATGAGTATAGATTTGTTCTGAATTTATTGTAATGTTATAGTAATATTTATTAAAATTTCTATACATTATTTCAAGAAAGAATAATAATCTATTTGTGATTTAACTTTACATTCAAATATGTCTGTGAAAAAAGGACATATTTAAAATGTTAATTTTGACTACTTCTATTCTACAATGCAGCATATAAATACAAATCCTTAAAAGAGTGCCTTTATATGTATCTTTTAAGAAGACATATCCAGGCATGTTAGGTTTGAAAGAAAATGAACAGAATAATTTTGTGAAACAAATTGTGAATTACATTAAAGGAGAATACTTAGTTATGAATATATTAAATCAATTCACAATTTGTACTCCTTATGACTGAAATTATGTAATGTTCAGCTCTCTGTGTGTATTTTACTTGATTGATACCCAAATGAATGTTGCATTGATTATATATTATCCTTCCTAATCCTCTTAAATCTAAACATAAAATAATACACATACATATACAATGTTTATGTATCAGGAGTATCTTGAGGTGTGTATCATTTTCAATTAAATTTGGTAAATAATGAACTATTAAAATATGCCCCTTTATGCTGACTTACTGTTAGTTATGCAAGAGATTAAAATGAGCAGTAAGAAGTAATGTAATCAAGCAATGATGTTATGAAAATCTGGGCATGCATTAGTTTCTATAGCTGACATGATTCCCCTGCCTCTTCTTTTTTTGAAACTGTATCAACTCACATTTTCTAAAACAATGGATGGACTGTATAGGTCTGTCTTCTGAAGTAATGAGTTAGAGAATGTTGCAAGAGTGCTTGCCAAATCATAGTACCATTATTAATTCAAGCATGATGAAATTGTTCATTTTAACTATAATCATGTAATTCATCAAAATATTACTAGAGCATATCATTCTCAACTATTACACTGATAAAGCACCTTATCTTAACACCAACAAATGCAGAAAATTATTTTTGATGTTTATCCACCAAAAAAAGTAATTGTTTTGAACCTGGGCAGGCCTTGCCTCATATTTTGATAAGAGGAAAATTTCAACATGTTTATGTGTACTCACTTGAATGTAGTTGTTTTGCATTTGAATAACTCTATCTATTAAGCTTTAAAATATGTCAGAGTGTCTGGAACTGAAATGGTATATTTCCCATATGTCAGTTTCTTCATTCTCCTTAATGAATACAGAACAAACTGGGATGGTAAGTAAGCAACCCCCTCAGTCATAAATCAACAGAATCATGCAAACCTACAATCTCATCAGCCAGAAGCTCTTTCTTGCAAGTTCCTTTTGCTGTCAAGACTAAAACTTTTCAAATATTATGTTGGAAATCAAAATGCACTAGACAAAAACCTTATTTGTTGCCATTTATCCAAAATAGAGGAAATCGAGGCACAAAAAAAGTCAATTAGAGAAATTTTTGCACTTTACAGTTCATGGAGATACCTAAGTTTTCTTTATTGTTCATGGAATTATTTCATAAAGTAAGAATGATTAACTACTATTGAAACAATACTGTAATAAATAACAATACCCTTCTACTTGTATGTTGTACTCGAGCATTGGAATATACATATGAAAATGTCCCTGCTCCCTTTCTGAAGACTGGATTATTTGTACCACAGGGCCACAAAGAACAACCTTGTGAGAATAGAGTTATCAGTAATAGGAGAAACTCTGGTTGCTTTCTGTGCCACTGAATCTATCATTTCATTATATGTTTCCTCTTTGTTGTTTTCAGGTTTTATCTTTGTAAATTAGTGTACATCCCACTCCCCATTTAAGGATACTCACTTCCTTGGGTTCTACAATTTCATGGTAAGCAGCTTTCATTCTCAAAAACTGTTACCAAGGTTTCTAGAATATGAAGATTAAACTTAACATCAGAGACACTTGGACAGAATAAAAGAGCCCACATGCATATCACTTAGCTACAAAACAATTGCACACACTCTATGACCTAATATGCTCTTGTCTTGACTGCCTATTGACCAGTGATTTCCTACTCATCTAATGTAATACACCTATGTAATATCTTGGAAGTAAAATAAATGTACAAAATCTTGTCCTACTTTGGTTCATGAATATCAATAGTAAAAATAATATACATCTTTCTCACAATTACATAAATTTAAAAGATTCTGCGGATCCACGAAACCAACATCCCCAAGAATTAAAAAATGACACTGAGTTATTTTTTCAGTGTTCCAAGATTCATTGTTTATGCATCTCACCCAGTGCTCCATGTAACACGTACCCACCTTAATACCCACCACCAGGCTCACCCTCCCCCCAACCCCCCTCCCTTCCAAAACCCTCAGTTTGTTTCTCAGAGCCCACAGTCTCTTATGCTTCATCTCCCCCTCCAATTTATCCCAATTCACTTTTCCTTTCCTTCTCCCAATGTCCTCCATGTTATTCTTTATGCTCCACAAGTAAGTGAAACCATATCATAATTGACTTTCTCTGCTTGACTTATTTCACTCAGCATAATCTCCAGTCCTGTCCATGTTGATACAAAAGTTGGATATTCATCTTTTCTGATGGCTGCGTAATATTCCATTGTATATATGGACCATATCTTCTTTATCCATTCATCTGTTGAAGGGCATCTTGGCTCTTTCCACAGTTCAATTGTGGACATTGCTGCTATGAACACTGGGGTACATATGGCCTTTCTTTTCACTACATCTGTATCTTTGGGGTAAATATCGAGTAGTGCAATTGCAGGGTCAAAGGGTAGCTCTATTTTTAATTTTTTTAAGGAATCTCCACACTGTTTTCCAAAGTGGCTGCACCAACTTGCATTCCCACCAACAGTGTAAGAGGGTTCTCTTTTCTCCACATCCTCTCCAACACTTGCTGTTTCCTGTCCTGTTGATTTTGGCCATTCTAACTGGTGTAGGGTGGTATCTCAATGTGGTTTTGATTTGAAGTTCCCTGATGGCTAATGATGATGAACATTTTTTCATGTGTCTGTTAATCATTTGTATGTCTTCTTTGGGGAAGTGTCTCTTCATGTCTTCTGCCCATTTTTTGGACGTGATTATCTGGTTTTTGGGTGTTGAGTTTGAGGAGTTTTTTATAGATCTTTTAAAAAAAATGTTCCTGTAAATTTTCCCTTTCAAAGCTTTTTCTCTAGTCAATTAGCAGTATTAGCAAGGAACTTTTATCTGAAAGTTTTTAAAAAGTTTGTTCCATACTAAAAAATCTTGCATACTCTTATCCTATTAATACTGTATCTCCTTATCTTGTTCAAAACTATAAAACAGGGCTTTTGTAGAACTTATTTATGTATCTATTTGTTGTTTCTGGAATTTAACAAATCACATATAAATATCTGATCAATTTATCTAAGTATACAATGATAAAGGTCTTACAGGTTCCCAGTTTAAATCACACTATGAATTCCCAGATTCCATACTTTAAAGCTAACTTAAATAGACTTAAGTAGGCTTACATAGACTGAGTGTTTTATTTTTTTTTTAATTTTTTTTTTAAAGATTTTATTTATTTATTTCACAGAGGGAGAGAGATCACAAGGAGGCAGAGGAACAGGCAGAGAGAGAGGGGGAAGCAGGCTCCCTGCCGAGCAGGGAGCCCGATGTGGGCCTCGATCCCAGGACCCTGAGATCATGACCTGAGCCGAAAGGAGAGGCTTTAACCCACTGAGCCACCCAGGCGCCCTAGACTGAGTGTTTTAATTCATACACTCTTAACAAAGTACAGCTCCATACATCTAAGAAGGAAAATGTTCACTAGGAAAGACTGTAAAAATGAAAAATTTATTGAAAATCAGTAATTTGGTCATTTCTTTGGAAAGTGAATAACATACCCTAAATCATAGTTTCTTTATTCTTTCTAAGGGCATTATCCCTGACTATTTTTCCCATAGAAAAGAGAAAGCATGTTGCTAAATCTTTACTAAAAGTTCTTATTCTACTGGGATGTTTCCTTAACAAGTGAGTTTTCCTACATAAGAACTGAATTTATTGGGGCGCCTGGGTGGCTCATTGGGTTAAAGCCTCTGCCTTCAGCTCAGGTCATGATATCAGGGTCCTGGGATGGAGCTCTGCTTCCTCCTCTCTCCCTCTGCCTGCCTCTCTGCCTACTTGTAATCTCTCTCTGTCTGTCAAATAAATAAATAAAATCTTAAAAAAAAGAACTGAATTTACTCCTATAATGAACTTTTGCATATTAAATACATCAATATGACTCTTCTGACTACAGTAAAAATTCAGAATTCCCATCCCAGAATTTTTATTGGATTATGATCTTTTTCTCTCTTTTCCCCTCCCAATTAATGTGCTTATGTTTTAGTAAGTTTGAATTTGGGAAGAGTATTAGCAGTTAAAGAAACAGAACATATAATCTACAATCTATAAGATATATATATATGTGTATATATATATACACACATATATACATGAAGATTCGAAGATTTTACTTATTTATTTGACAGGGAGAGAGAGACACAGTGAGAGAGGGAACACAAGCAGGGGGAGTGGGAGAAGGAGAATCAGGCTTCCTGCCAAGCAGGGAGCCGAATGCAGTATCCATCTCAGGTCCTTGGGATCATGACCTGAGCCGAAGGCAGACACTTAATGACTGAACCACCCAGGCGCCCATCCATAAGGTATTTTAAAGGAAATGCATTTTTATCACAATCTCCGGCCACAGTATAAAAGATCAGAAATATCCAAATACTGCTATTTGATTTGATGTGGGTATTCTCTTTATTTATATACCATGATATCTACCATAAAAGTCTTATTTGATATAAAATACAGTCCTCTGCTTTTTTATGTAATAGAAAAGGGCACAATATAATAATAATATTTCAGATACATACAAAAAAATAATTAAACTTTTTTAACATACAGAGATTTGCTCTGTTGAGTAATCATGTGTGAACCAGAAAAATTAGTGTCACTTACCAAGCCTAAGCCCCTGGCAGATACTTTCTATCTTCTATGCATCAAAGCACTTTCTGCACATAAGAAGAAGGTGTAAGAGCTTTCTAGAAATCAAAAATTTCACTTTTCCTGAATATATGTATTTCTTTTTAGTTCCTAAGAGCTAAACATATGGTAGGACAAGCAATATTACTGTTACTGAGATGTTCACATTCAACTGGGGAACCAGACAATAATCAAATAATCAACTACCAAAAAAGGTAACTTCCATTTTCTCCTGAAGTATTCTGAAGGAAATAAATACAGTGGTATAATAAAGCAGCAGCAGAAAAACTTTTTTATACAGGGTTGTCAGAGAAGATTGCTCTCAGGCAGTAATATGTGATTTGTTAACTACAAGGTGAAGTATGTGAAGCCATTTATTATGTAAGGCCTGATATCACAAAACCTGGCTGTCTTCTCCAAGGGACTAGAGGACTCTGTCTTTGCTCGATCAATAAGGAATGTATCTATGAGAAGGAGCAGTGAGATCTTTGAAAAATCTGGTAATGGCTATCATCCATCTCCAATCTGGGTGTGATAGTAGGAGATGCCACCATGGAATCTGAATATAGAACTTCAGAGGAGCAGAGACCAGTGGGAAGAATGTAAAGAAAAAAAAAAGGAGAAGTAGATGAAACTAGCTTAACAAATAGCAAGTCCTCATTTAGTCATCTTAATAAGTAGAAGCAATCAGAGTATTTCAACCTATAGAGATCTATGACAATAACAATATATCATGATGTTGTGAAGGGCATTAGAGATGAACAGCCAACTAGAAGGCGTTCTATTTTAATATAATCATAAGGATAATCTTAATTATAATAGAAGAGATGGTGAAGAGAAGGCTTACCTCAAAGGAAAGTCATGATCTTTATTCAGTTTCCAGATCTAAGTCAGTTTTCATATCCAAAGCCCACTAATTGAAGGAAAGATAGGATTCCCTTGAGAATTTGCTATTTGCAAATGCAGGATAGAGTAAATTCAGCACTTTAATGTTTCCCCCAAGGAATCTGAGTTTATTTACCAGCGTAACCATGCACTACAGAAAAGGGAATACCCAGACTTTTCAAGGACTGTTAAGATACAGGATCTGAGAAGCAGCTGGGTGTCTTAGCCAGTTAAGCAGCTGCCTTTAGCTTAGGTCATGATCTCAGGATCTTTCGATCCAGCCCCACATGGGGCGGGGGGGGGGTCCCTGCTCAGTAGGGGTCATTTACTGAGCCTGCTTCTCCCTCTCCACCCTGCTTGTGCTTTCTCTTGCTCGCTCTCTTTTTCTCTCAAATACATCAATAAAATCTTTAAAAAAAGATACAGGATCCGAGTTGATGTTGTACAGGAAGATCTGAAATACCATCAAGGTCCTCCTTTGATCAGGAGCCACATGAATGTTGGACTGAGTCCATCTCTTATTGATTTCAGTGGGTACTCAGACCCTCTAGTTATTTTCTTGGTTCTTTGAGTATATATTCCATCACCCAGAAGCAGCTGCCTGACAGAAGAGAGAATAATAGAATACAGGGTGATGGGCTTAAGGTTCAGTTTCCCTGTTCAAATGCCTCTCCTATCACCACCCAAGGGCTCAATCCTTTGTCATGTTATCATACACAGTGTTGCCTTAGACTATGGAACTCTTATTACTACAAAAGCATATAATGAGACAATAATTGTCTGCTCTGCTCTGACCATGGCTGTCCTGATATAATAGCGGGATTATATTTTGAAGGCTCGGCTAAAGTGTCACCTCAAGGACAATGCCTTGCAAGACTAAGCACCTGCCCACTATGAAGAGGTCCATGCACTTAACCAAGAACCAATAATCAACAGCTAGAACTCAACAACAACAACAAAAGATCCTGGGGGTGCCTGGGTAGCTCAGACAATTGAGTGTCCGACTCTTGGTTTTGGCTCAGGTCCTGGGATGGAGCCCAAGCTGGGCTCCATGCTCAGCAGGGGAGTCTGCCTCCCCTCTCCCTCTGCCCCTATCCCTACCCCTACTTGTGTACTCTTTCTGTCTTCAATCTTAAAAAAAATTTTTTTTAATGATCTTGGCTGGTAAGGTAGCAAGAGGGTGGGAAGTATGGAGAGAAGGAGAGGGAGAGGGAAAGAGATAGAGGGGAAGAGAAAGGAAGAGGGAGGAATTGATGAAGGAAGAAAGAGAGCTACTGAAAGCAGAGAAGGCATGGAATACAAAGTAGTACTAAGAATACAGATATTATGCTTCTAGTGAGAAGATGAGGTAATTTGTTCCTGATTACTTCTATTTTCTCAATCAGGTGTAATTAGGTAAAGGTAAAGGTGGGGAAGAACTGGCAAGAAAGAGGAATGCATGGCTTTCTCAAAGAGGAGGAAAGTGATCTTATCTCAGAAATATAAGAGGATTAAGTATAGAGTGCTCATTTAAGGCTTAATAAAATCAGCCCTTGGCCAATACTTCTGGTGTCCACTCTGACTCTGTAATTGTTTTGTGACTATGTTGTAATTGGTGGATATGAAAGAGAAGAAAGCAATTTCTTTGTAGAGTGATTTTTTCCCCTCAAAAATTTCAGTTGTTCTGCTATAGGTGTGGAAATGTAGATAATTAAATTTAAATTTGGGTTGGTCACGGAGTATAGAGTAGAAAGCATGGAGTAAATTTTTTAGGGTATTTTCAGTGTGGGTGATCATGATAATAGGTCATCTCTAAGGTGAGTGAAGCAATAAATATGGAAGGAGATATATGTTGACAAATAATGAAACATTGATGTGAGTAAATAATTTGGAATTCTTAGGCTGCTACAACAGAAGTATTAGAGTAAGGAATTAAAAAATTAAAATTTGGTGGTTAGAAAATAAAATGTTTGACAGCAAGATTTTGATAGAAATGCAGTTATTGTTGACGACAATGTTTAGAGTGTGGATAACTGGCAATGAACAGCTGAGTGTGTTTGAATCAACCAGTGCAGATGAGAGTTCTTTATAGACAAGTAAACTCAGGAACTGAGGGGTGAGGCAGTTGTCTGTGGCATCCACATGGATGCTACTGCCATAGACGACAAAGAGTAGAGATGAAAAAAATGAATTGACACAGCAGTGAAATTTCGATAATAAAAGAGACTAACATAAAGAGGAAAACATGGTAGCCTCAAGGACATGGATGATAGAGATGATGGTATGAGCATCAGTAACACCAATGTTCTTGATCCATGTCTTGTGGGATGTGAGGATGAATCCAGAGAAAAAGGCAATGGGAAACAGGAGGTATACACCTAGGGCAAACACATAACTTGTTAGCCTGGGGCTATCCTGAGTCATGACTGTGACAGCAGTCTATTACCAGCATCCACTATTACTTTCAAAATTGTTCCAATTTGGTCAATATATTATGTGATAAGTCTACACCTACCATATTCTCAATCCTTCTGTTACATATACCCCAAAATACCTGTCTAGATTTATCTTCACCTCACGCTCTACTGAAATCAAAACTCTTCACAACACTCATATTCATTGATTCTGGCTCAGACAGGTGATGTTTACACTGAATTCTCTCACTGACCAAATTAGGAAGTGACTACCTAGTGACTCCCAGATTTCCACAGGGTGATTGGTAGAGCATAGGCTACTGCACAGAAATCCTTGGGAAGAAATCCCTATTCACCTGATATGAAACCGATACTAAAATGTCTTTATATGATTCGAGAATGCTACTAAGTTTGGAGAACTCTTAATTCTACCTCTCACAAGTATAAAAAAAGCGTTTGTGTGTATGTGTGTGTGTGCACACACATGCATGTGCCTGTGTGTACACACACACAACTACTTATGGTATTAAAAGTCACAGAAATACCCATTTGGCCAAAAACAACTTCCCATCTGCATTCTTTCAGCAGAGAATACAAAAATCAAATAGTTGGGATCTATACAGCTCCTTAACACCTATAGGGCATATTCCAAGCCTTGCCTCCTTAAACTCCCTTTGACAAATAAACCTAGTTACTCCAATGAGACTGCAAGCCCCTTGAGGTTCTTTAAAATTGTGGAAAACATTTCGTTCTCTTTCACAGAACATGCACTTAGTAAATAAATAAAAGATAGAATCTCTGATTAGATTATGTACAACTGAACCTTTTGTCAATATTTCTTTAGTCCCTGGGCTCTAGTGGGGTTCACAAGGCTGTCTTCTCTAGCCTACTGCTGAACAACACCTACCTTCCACCACTATAGAGTAGGATTTATAACTTGTTCCTAGGACTGGAATTTCTTTCCACCTGTAACTGCTTAGCCTCCAAAAAGCTCAGTGTGTCCTCCAGTAAATATTCAAATATTTTCTCTTTTTTTATAGGCAATTTATTCAATTAGTAAGTTATTCAATGTGGATATGGGTGTCCCTTTATTTTTTACAAGTAGGATACAACTCTCCACTAAAAGGTCCAAAATAAAAGACAGTTTTATAAATGTTGCACATTCATTTAATAAAAATTCACTAGATATGAAATCAAAATGTATCATCATCCATTTGAACTCTAACTATCTAATTTTGGCTCACATTTTAGATAACACAGTAAGTGTAATTTGTCATCATAAATGTATTATTATTTAATCATATGAAAGTTTTGGTTTATCTTGAGGAAACTTTATAGTGGTTTTAATACACAGGAGCCATTCCTGACAGATATGATGAAATAGATTTATCACTCTTGACAAATTATATTGCAAAATGTCCTCTCATGACTGCCCACAATGGAAACCGCATTGCCCATATTCAACAGGAATGTCACCTGTGATTCTTATTTTATAACCTTGTTCAGTGGCAGTCTAAAACTGCTTTTTTGGGGGGACTATAGTGTACTTAGAATGTGAGATGGTTATAAGAATAATTGTATGAATGAAGGAAACCTGTAGCTCTTTAAATCAAACTAAGTAGTGTTTTATTAAAGTGCTCAGCAAATCAATCTAAATCCAAGGGTAATAAAGCCCTAATCAGGTGGTAGAAAAAATAATAGGTTGTCATGCATGAGAAAAAATAGGCAATCATGGAATGTTTTCTTTAATTAGGTCGTGTAAAGTGGAGGAACTGAGTAGGAACTGGCAAGACATTCATCATGAGCAAGGTGGGAAATTATTTAGATTACTAAGGAAGGAAAATTGAGTGTGATACACTTCGATTTGACTGGACAGAAAATTAAAGCTTTTTTCTTTTTTTTTTTTTTAACTATACATACTACTTTACCGATGATAGCTATTGACAGGTGTGGGATTTTTCAAAGCTAAATTTAGCCAGTCATCTGGTTTGCTAAATCCACATATGTTAATTGTTTTCTAGTGATTTTAATTTCAGCAGGGCTCCAAGCCACTAGATGTGCTCCTCTGGCATTCTTACTGCAAAACTGCCTCTCAAATCCAATGGAATTTAGCTCCTAATAAACTTGAGATTGATTATTAAGCACTTCTCATTTTCTTCTTAAACTGAAAGGAATAATTAATACTATCAGTGATTATTAGTACACTGCTTTGTACAGGGATACTGTTGCAAATTACAAGTAACATCGGTAGACAGATTTCTTGTTAGACATTGTTGCCTTCACAGTTAAGACTATTAAATATGTCTTTTTTAAAAGCCTTAAATTAGGGAATGTAATGACATGATTTCAAATATTTGCAGTATTGTGACAACCACATCACACAAAACTATGTTTACCAAATTAAATCTGAGAACTCAGCCTTCACCACCCAAACAGCATCATCAAACAATGGGAATGTTGTTTGTCTTTATTCCTCCACTATGAAAGTAATTTCTATGTCCCTAGGCCTACTTCTAATTTAAGGCACTAAGGACATGTATGTGGCACTCCCACATTTATTTCTATGTCAATCAACCATACAGAGGGAACATATATATACCACAGAAAAATATGATGAGATTTAGTTTCCATGAAATACAACCATGGGAGATTATAGTAAGTTAAAGGATGGCAAAACCATCAGAGACATCTAAGACACCTGTGAATATATTTTCATTCATTAAGTCCAAATTTAACCTAAGAATCTTTTTTAAGCAGACACTATCAATGCCCTGTCCAAATCTCCCTGGCCCACCTCAAGGTCAGTTTGCACTTTTAAGGACAGTGCCAGTACTTACCTAAGGCTTTCTGTCCTCAAGAACCTATTTCTTTCTGTGGAGTCTATTTGAGCAGTGCATGGGGTGAGCTAGAAGGGCCAAGTGTTAAAGTCCCAGGAGCATGTCAGAGGAGCAACACTCACTCATTGTGTAATGAAAGTTGGTGTTAATACCCTAACTCACTACCCCTGAGCCATATTCTCTCTACACAATGTTTTAAGGGGTCTCCAGCAGGAGTGAGCCCCAACTGCAGTACAGCAATAATTCCACATTAACTTCACCATTATTAACTTTCCCCACTTCCCTTTCTTACTTCTTTCACCAAATAAGCTACTTTTCTCTGGGTCTACTTTGGGGCAACTTCTAAACATGGTGCTCTGGGTAGATATTACCCATGAGATGGGAATTCTCTGCCAGTCCAGCAGTGGGTGGTGGCAACACTGTATCCTGATTTCTATTTCAGCAACAATACACTAAACATTGATTTATTAGTTTACTTCCTTCCATTCTGAACTGGTCATTTCTCTATGATTAATTATAATACCAGGGTGCCTGGGTGGCTCAGTTGGTTAAGCAACTGCCTTCAGCTCAGGTCATGATCCTGGAGTCCTGGGATGTAGTCCTGCATCGGACTCCCAGCTCCATGGGGAGTCTGCTTCCCCCCTCTGACCTTCTCCCCTCTCATGCTCTCTCTTCTCTCAAATAAATAAATAAAACCTTAAAAAAATAATTATAAGACCAAATTATTTTCAGACTTTTCTTTCGACCTGGCACAATCCAAGGTCTTTTACTTCTGAATTCAATGAAAGGTAACTTATAAATAAGTCTTCCCCCTAACTTTTATTGACAAATCCCTACTGAAAACACACCTCAGAATGATAACTTTTCCATCATTTTGAGTAGGAAGAAATTACTTATTTTTGAATTTCAAAACTGATGTCTCTTTTTTAATAACAGGAAAGACTGTTTAAGTGAAGACAGTTCAAAATTCAACATCATCAAACATTTTATCTTAATAAATTCTGCTGTTTACCACTTTTGCTAAACCTTTTTATAGCCCACTATGAATTGTATACCAAAGCGTATGCAAAAAGAGGAAATGGAAAATAAATTCAAAAACACAAGGAGATTAGTAAACATAAAATAAATCAATAAAGATCCATATTGGGTGACTTGAGGCACAAAATTATTTCATAGACTAGCAAACACGGGATTGTGTCACAATATTTCACTGGAGAAATCTAAACACATCTTTTAAAATGTAAAGAAATCACTTAAAAACCTAGGGTTAGGATAATAAGGATACATGCATAATGGAATTCTTAAGAGCTATACTGACTTGTCCTTGGGTATGCCTAAACCCCAAGTTGGGCAGACTTTCCTGAAACCCACTGACACTATATAATTATTATTGCTTGTCCACAATACCTGGTCCTAACACATTCATTCTTAAAAGTTTAGATTCCATCATAATCACCCAGGAAACTTTGTAGAAATGCACATTTTTAGCCTTTATCCCAGAAATTCTCACTAGATATGTCTGGATGGAGTCCAGTAATGAGTTTCTGCAAGAATCCCAGGTGATTCTGATACAGTCCATAGACCACACTTTGAGAAAACCGAGCCAATGTGCTGCTTAGTAAATTCTTATTGAATTGAAATTTAAATGTTCAAATACACTGAATATAATTCTCACCTTGCTTAAGAAGACATAATAAATATATTAAGATGAATATATTATGCATTTTTCTAGGATCATACCAACTTTTTGGTAGTGGCTATAAAAACAATTAGACTACTCATTAGCCTGCCTGAGTTTGCAGATTATTTAAATTGCTTGGTTTGGCCCCAGGAACATGTACTGCATTCCATTACCTTTGAGTAACATTAAATGAATTTTATACTTGTGTAGCTTTCATATCTCCAAGGGCTGCCTGGCTGAATGTAAGCCAGAGCTCCATAAGGTCTGCTTGATTTAGTGGTTCAACAAGCCTGCCAGAGAGGTCCTTTCGCCTCTCTTCCACCACTCATGAAGAACCAACCTACAAATCACTTGTCAACAACTTTGATCTACCTTGTTTCAGGTGGTTTACTCTCTGTCTATTATTTCTGCTAAGAGACCCATGAAAATTAAATACAGACCCCGCTGATGCTTGACTGACCTGGTGCTCCATCATAACAGCAGTGTAATAGCAATAAATCATTTCAACTTTAATCTATTGTTATTGATGAATGTACAATTATTTGTCATCTAATATGCTGAAAATGATGACCAAAGAAATAGATCAACTTTTTTTCTTCTTCCAAGTGCGGCATTGATGGATTGTATCCCTAAGCTGTTATTACACTTATAATGTACTCCTCGGCACTGACAGCACAGCTAGTTTTTTAATCATTCCATAGTAATCAACTTAAGACAACATAGCAAGACTCATAACTCATGTTCTTTTCTTTTTTGGCAGTGATGGGAAATGAAAATGTTTTTATTCTTTTGAAATAATTCTTACCTGACTAGGCTGAAGATTGTTTTAAAATTGTAAATAAATGGTTGTTTATTGAGCTGGAACTGAAACGTGACATATTAAAACGTCTCTTTCCAAACGGGGGAAAATTATCTAGGCCTGGAGTGAGACAGAAAAAAAAAAAGATTTTTTTATTCTCTTTAACAGATGCATTACTAACTTTATCCCTTTGGGAAATATTTTAGCAAAGTAAATGCTACGGGCAAAAATGCTACAGAGGAAAAATGACAATGTTAAAATAAAAAATAATTAATTCCTCTGAAAGCACTACTCTACTATCTTCTCATTTATGTTTCTGTTACTAGCTTAATGGCCGATCATTTTTATGCGATGAAATAACACAGATCAGAAAGAAAATACAGAAGTGATTTCATCAACAACTGATTTAAGATAAAGTTTCTTCTTAATCTAACAAAATGTTCCTAGCTAATTAGAAGGGTCAACATCTTGGGACCAAAACTGAATTAATTTTAATCCCCCTCATATCTTGTTCTTATGACATGAAAAAAAATCTTTGAAAATTCCTGCTGAACACTAAGCTAAATCTCTCTTGCTGCCATCTATTCACAGGAAAGATTTCCCCACAACTGAGAAACTACAAGTGTCAATGCTGTAGTATAAGTGAACAAACTTCTATTCCCATATGGGGCTCAGCTTTTATGTCCTTATTAACTTAGGTACAGGTTAGGAAAAGAGCCACATTCCGAGGTTCTTAAAGATACACAGTCAGGATGTAAATAGGGAACAACTTATGACTTAATTAAATATAATTGAATGCGGTGAAACTCAAAGGGCAGCACCAGAAGCATCTGGACACTTATTTGAATGCAAACTGGTAGGCCCCAACACAGGGGAGAAGGGCTCAAGAAAATGTTTTAACAAGTCTCCAGGTGATTCTGATGAATATAAAACTGGGGAGGCATTGACTAAGTCTTCTTTTTTACTTATTAGCTGCGAAAGGGCCCAAGACAGATATGGAAGGAGGATGCCTCTATTGCAGCCCAGTATAAGGCAGACATTGAGAGGACCAACTCTGGAGCCGCACTGTCTAAATCTGCTTCGGGACATAAAGTGCTCTAAATAAATGTGGCCCAGGAAAAATCACCCACCCTTTCTGTGCCTCATTTTGTACATTGGTAAAATGTAAATTAGAACAGAGCCTACCCCCATAAGGTTGTTGAGAAGAACAATAATTTAACAGATCTAGGTCAGTGTCTAGCATATAGTAATACTCATTTAATAATACGTATTAATGTTATTCTTTCACCCATGTTTGTAAAACATGTTAAGAGAAACTGGAAACACTAGGGAAGTGGGAAGTCAGTCTAATATTATGTATTAAATAATGCTTTAAATTTTTGAAAGGCCAATTAGAAAATAATGTTTTATTCCTATAATATAGTTGAAAACACATGAAGAAGAAAAAGAAAATAATTACCATTCTCTAATTAGGCTTGTCAAATTTCTAGTTTTCACAGACAAAACAAAACTAGTCTGACATTTCAGGATTCTGATCAATATTACATGCTGCTTTATCCTATCACTTAACAGTGTGATATTCCAGTCTTCACCTAGTCATTACGTTCTGTTTTTTTTTTTAAGATTTTTATTTATTTATTTGACAGAGAGAGAGAGATCACAAGTAGGCAGAGAGAGGGGTGAAGCAAGCCCTCCGCTGAGCAGAGAGCCCGATACGGGGCTTGATCCCAGGACCCTGAGATCATGACCTGAGCCAAAGGCAGAGTCTTAACCCACTGAGCCACTCAGGCACCCCATAACTAGCCATTACTTATTGGCTTTACCTTTCTCTGATATATCTGGTCAGGCTAAAACACCGGCTTTTGTTGGAATATTATGATAAGGGTTTTAAGAGGTAAAGTTTATAGTGACTTGCTGCTGTCAATCTACTCTTGGGGAAAAACCCCAGGCAGGTAGGAAATAGTCAAATTTCAGCCTCATGAATTATGAGTTCACTTATTTTCTACTCCAAGAGTGTGCCTTATATGGAGGGAAGCAGGAATGAACAATACAGAATATTATCGGAGGGAGTAGAGAATTCCAAACCATCAACTCTGAAAAAATGGGCTGTTCACTGCATTAGAAGGAGACCACCGAGGACTCTCGGGACAAGGAAGACTTCACAATTCCCAGCATGTATTAAAGAACAGTCTACAGAAGACTTCGGCCACACTTTGTCATACCTGATCCTGTTCTTGTTTTACCACCCCATGATAAATGTGTAGTGGGGCGTAGAATCAATGACTTTCTGAAGTTCTATTAATCACTCAGCAATATCAAAAATTCATTTGCTTTATTCTTTAATAGGTCTTTCTTTTTAATCATTGTCATTGCCATTATTATTCTCTGTAATTTTCATACTTTCTGGGCAGCAAAATATGTTTCCTCTACACTTTCTGTGGCAGTACAGAAGATGGAATTATCCCTTAATTTAATGACAACAACAAAAATCATACTTTGGTAGTCCTAACAGATTACTGTAATATTATAATTATTTGCGTTATTGTTTTGACTGTACTTTTTGACTGCCAAATCATGCAAACCTTCAACTGATTTTCTATGCCTCTTCTCAGCTCTTTTGCAATTATTTGTACTGTTTTTCCTCAGTCTTAGAATCCTTTGCAAGATTAAAATACCTTGCAAATGGAATCCTTTTTGTTATGTGCTTCCCTTACTGATAATATCATAATTTATCTGAGTTCATTAATATAAGCCGCACTACTCAACTTATTATGTGGAAATTTTATTAAGACAGGAATCACTGAGAATAAGTCAAAGAAGACCAAATGCTTCTCCTCGTAGCTATTTCCTGGCACCATTATTTAAGTCAAAATTCTTTAAATACACAAATAAATACTATGTCTGTAAGGTAAATGGACAGAGACTGTAGGACATTTTCTGCTTTTCGTCATCATATAACATTATACAATGGTTTTGTTTCAAATACAAAGTTATTTGGAAACATAAATTTCTATAATTTCACTTAATGATAAATAGAATCAGAATTTCTTTATCTTTAATTTTCAGTATAACAAAATATGTCTGGTCAGTATTTATATTTATATTTATATTTATTTAAGAAGGTACATATAAAAAGGATGTCAAGTAAAATGACATTTATCTGAGACAAATTATTGGCTATTTGCCTACATGTTCTCTTATATACTTAATCTTTTCTATTTTTCCTTAGTGAGTGATAAAAATATAAAGTGAAGAAGCCTAATTTTTAGCAAGTTATCATATATAATACATATCAATTCACATATGAATAGCAAAATGAATCAGTGAAAATAAAGAAGTAGAGTGAATAGGTTGGTGTTCCCCAATTGCTGAATTCTTATCCACCTCTACTGATGTTTTGATAACAGGCAAGATCTAAAATATCTCAAGATATCTTCAAACTTTTAAAAGGAAATATCACCAGGACACTAACATTCTCAGTACTCATATCCTCTGGCAGAACTCATTCTACAAAAATCCTCTAATTCTTAATAACAATGGCCTACTGAAAGTATTCTCTACATCAGTGCTTCATATCAACTAGATAAGGTTACTCTTATTTAAGAGTAGAATTACTCTTGTCTAAAAATTAATGTTTAAGTTAGGAACAATTTTCCCACTACTATTAAGAGGTAGACACAAAGGGTGCCTGGGTGGCTCAGTGGGTTAAAGCCTCTGCCTTCGGCTCAGGTCATGATCTCAGGGTCCTGGGATGGAGGCCCGCATCTGGCTCTCTGCTCGGCAGGGAGCCTGCTTCCTCCTCTCTCTGCCTGCCTCTCCGCCTACTTGTACTCTCTCTCTCTCTCTGTGTCAAATAAATAAATAAAATCTTAAAAAAAAAATGAGGTAGAGGTAGACACTGAATTAAGAAGCCAGATACAATGGGTCGCCCAGGTGGCTCAGTTGGTTGAGTGTCCGACTCTTGATTTCAGGTTAGGTCATAATCACAGGGTCATGAGATTGAACCTGGTGTGGGGCTCCATGCCCAACTCAGAGCCTGCTTAAGACTCTCCCTTTCCCTTTGCCCCTCCCCTCTGCTCTTTCTTTTTTACTCTCTTTCTCTCTCTCTCTCTCCCCCTTGAANTCCCCCCCCCCCCCCCCCTAAAAAAAAAAAAAAAAAAAAAAAAAAAAAAAAAAAAAAAAAAAAAGGAGGCCAGATACATCTACTTCACCAGCTGTTGCAAAGAAAATAGTGTTTGTACACCAAATACTAAAAACACTTTCCAGGCTCTTCTGCAGTTAAATTGAGACTGTATGTCTATTTCTAGCCATTGGATTATGAATGCAAGTTACTTATGTCAGTTCTCACCAAGGCAGGTTAGAAAGAGTGTGAACCCTCCATGCTTCTCTCTGTTAAGGCAAGTTTGAAGGCATCTTTCAGACAGTGAAATTACAAAAAGGTAGAAATTAGTGTATTGGTGGCCTAGGGCTACTGTTACAAAGTACCTTAAACTAAGTGGCTTCCACATAGAAATGTACTGTCTCACAGTTCTGGAGGCTGGAACTCTGTAATCAGGTGTCAATAGGTCTGTGCTCTCTCTAAAGGTTCTAGGGAAGGATCTGTTCCACATCTTTCTCCTAGGTTCTGGCAGCTTCAGCTTGGCTTGTAAATAGTTTTTCCACATCTTTCTCCTAGGTTCTGGCAGCTTCAGCTTGGCTTGTAAATAGTTTATTTTCTCTGTGTCTCTTCATAGTATCTTCCCTCTGCATGCATCTATATCTGTGCCCACATTTCACCATTTTATAAGGAGACTGGTTAAACTACATTAGGGCCCACTCTAATGGCTTCATCTTAATTTGACTACATCTGTGAAGAACCTATTTCAAAATAAAGTTCTTAGGTCTTGGGGGTCAGATATTCAACATATCTTTTGGGGGACACGATTCAACCTTTACACTACTCAACCTGCATTAGTCATGAGAGCAAGAAATCAACCATCATTGGTCTAACACATTGAATGTGAAGGTTGTTTTTTGTTTGTTTGTTTATCTGACCACAGGAAAGCTTCCTGTTCTTAACTTACTTAATACTATAATGACTTACTTCTATATCATAACACCTCTGATCACTTTTCCTTTTTTGCATTTCTATCTCCATATCATGGTGGCTTAGCACAGTTGAATAAAACTATCGACAGGCAACATAACAAAGTTCTAACACATGATCTTAGTTAAACACCAGTGCCATTCTAAAAAATTTGTCCTAATTATTGGTCACACACATTCCTATTTTCCTCATTGCCTATTACTGATGATCAATATTCCCTTCAAACCTAATAATCAACCCCGATTTCCCTTCTCTTTCTTCCTCAAGAAAATAGCAGTCACAATGATTAAAGTAACCCTATGGTCCTGTGAAATGTGCTTTAGAAATGACCAGCATAAAGTCCTAAGTCAATGCATGGAAATTAAGGTTCTCCATAAGATGATCTTGTATACTTCTCCAGCCATCCAAAGCTTTTTCCTCTTCACACCAGGTATGATAGACATACTGAATGATGGAAAACACTTTATATAAACATTTTTTCTGATTCCCATGCTCTATTCATGCATTTTCTACTATAGTTGCTCCACTCACCCCATCCCCACCTCTGCTATATGCAAATTTATTAATTTCTGCTACTATTAGTACTTTCACTGTCCTGTGATTGCTGGTTTTTTAAAATCAAATAAGGTGGGTGTGTGGGTGTGTTTTTTTAAAGGAATCCAACACATTTGTAATACTCTGACTTTTTTTCTAGATCTAAAAGATAGTGAGCTAATATTCATAGCTAAGCTTATTAAGCAGTAAGCCAAAACCCCCTAATCAAATCTAACATTGCTGATGGCATCTAATTGCTCAAGTATTTAAGTAATAGAATGGAGAAACATATATTTTGTATTAGAAAAGTCTGATAGCATCTAATTTGGTTATTACTATTTCCAAAGATTTGAAACTCAATATTATTTCTAAGAAGTTTATATGATAATGAATTTCTCCTGTTTTACTTATTGTTCAAAATTGTTTGGGCTATGGCATTCATACTGATCATGAAATAAAAAAAAACCAATGAAATATTTGGGGAACTAAAAAGAGAAAAGAATTCTGAATATGCAGCTGCATGGAACCACTCATATTAAAATTTATTTTAAAATTTTATGATCACTTTCAATTTCATTATGTATGGTTCCACATTTTTATGTTTCCACATGTGTTAGCTAAAATGAATTGTTGTAATTAGTATAAATTGCTCTATAAGAGAAATAAAGATGTTAAAGCTATCTTGAGGCCACTATAGCTCAAAATTTGGTCAGGAATGTCCTAATTCCTCTTCTCCACATGCTATCATTAAAACATTACACACTTAATAAACAGAATTTTTAAAGAAACCTAACAGCAAAGTCAATAACATTAATTCTAGATTACAGATCTCATCGTAAAATTGTATCAAGACAGAGTATCTGTTGTCGTTAAACCAATAATATTGAAATATTTGTGAACAGTTGTTTTATAAATTTGAATTATAGCTACCCAAATTCTCTATCTCTTAAAAAACCTCAACAACCCATCTTTTTTATAATGTTCTAAATGCCTTAAATCCCAGTATAAACCCCACAACCACTTATACATACATGCAAACAAAAAGCAGATGTATATTTTCAAGCCACAAATTCTGACTGGCAAAATTTAGCTTGACTTTTCTTTTTTATATTAACTTCATCTTACTTTGAGACTCTTTTCTGACTAGTGGCAAAAAAAATCAATCTAGTTAACATCAGATATACTTGATCACTCTAGTATATTTTTCAGCCATTTAAAGTTTAAACTGAGACAATAAAGATTTTTCCTTGTTCCCTTCCTTTTCCATGGGCTGGATAATTTAGGTATCCGGGCTTAAAATGACCATGACCTCAAGAGAAAAATTCATATAGTCAGAGGTTGGTTTCTGCCCATGATAGCCTTACTGAGTTATAACGTTTTCTTCAGCTTCCCAGCTTTTTCACACTGGTTGCTGTCAGGGACACAATCTCAAATGATATCCAATTACATGGTCCATCCCGATACCTTCCAGGGCCCTGGCCAGATCTGACATCCTAAAAATGTATTCTTTTCCATTTAAACAGTAATGGAAAAATTCCCTTGTCTACTGTCCCATTGTTCCACATAGGAAGTGGATCACATGGCCCTGCTAGTCCCACAATCCACAAAACTACCCTGGGGTTTATTCATACCCCTGGAATTCAGTCTTGAACTCTGAGCATAAAGCCTCTCTCCAGAGACCCTCAGTCTATGCCTGCAAGTCCTAGAAATACCTTTAAATTCTTGCATGTAAACTGACTCTTAGATTTCATTGCATTCCAATCACTGCCATTATTTATATTATAAATGTACTTCTGTTACTATTTATATAAAACAAAACTAATATGAAAATGAAATATATATATAAATCAAATTGGTCAAACCAAAGGAGCCATAGGCAATGACAGTGTCCATGGGTCAGCTTGCAAGGGAAGATGCTACCTAGCATTGGCCATGGGAATGCATCCCTGTTAAGCTACTTTAAGAATCTCATCTGCCTCAAATATTACAGCATGAGGCAATTACTCATTTGTAACATGCAACTAATTACCCCATGTTAATTTAGATTCACCTAAATAACATTTCGATGAGCTACTTTCTGAATGGTACAGAGAAAAAGGTGGTAGATACCCATACATTTTATTGTATATGAATATATCTGCATATTTTGTACATCATGCTATCAAGACTTTTACTTACATAATTCTACATCCTCGGTTCTAGTGTCTATCAGGACACTCACAAGAAAGTCATCTTTTTTTCTTGAGTCCACAAGACTGAGAAAGTAGTAAATTTAGTCAGGCAAGTGTCTTCTTACACAGGGAATTTGTCGAGATACCCTTTTTTCAAAATTCTGCAATATGGAGTCTCCTGGTCTACATTGCATTCTACTAATAACCAGGACTTGTAAATTTTTAAAGTGACAGCTTTAAGTGGAGCTGCTCAACAACTTTCTTTAACAAAAGATCTCTGAATATCATGCCAATGTATCTACCCAATTCACTACAAAGATTACTATTGGCTGTTTAAAATATTTACCCAAGGTTTATTGTTATTTAGCACATAAATATCTGAAACAACTAGCTGTGCTTAATTTGATCCCATTAGTGAGACTATCCTTGTTGGGGAGTCATAGTCAAACACAAGCCAGAGCACCTGAGGCTCACATCACAGAGGAGAGTCATTTGATGACAGGAAAAGCAACAGGGAAGCACTGTGAGGGCAGGAAAAGAAAGCCTGGGCAAATGCCATACTTGTGTGAGCACTGTGTTCAGTCCTCATATTCAACCAGTGCCAGGCAGCAGTCAGTTATTATTGAGTCCACACAACGAAATCACACAGAATTCATTCTCCCTGAGACTTGGCCAGAAACAAGATTTATTAAGCCTTACATCACTTTATCATCAAGGTTAACTCCTCACTCTAAGGGCCATTAAGAGAGCTTTATTATTAGTTTGTAATTTTGTATGTTTTAAGTGGAATGACATTATTTTGCCCAAGTGAATAAAATGAAGTACAGTAATTGTAATTGCTATTGCCAGACACCATAGCGAGCCTCACAGGATTTTCCAAAAGTAAAATGACAATGCATCATCATCAACCTGGCTACCATCCTGCCTTGACAATTCCTGGAATATTTCCAACATTCTCCAACAATTCTTGGGTGTCCCTGCATAAGATATATGACATGTCAAAGTCCAAATTCATTACCTTTCTACTTTTTTTTTCCCGTTCACTACAAGATAATCCTTCATCATTGACTCATTTTTTAAAGGAGTCCTCCAGTTAAAAATATATCAAGATCTTGGCATAAGATTTCTTGACACTGGCTCGTTATTATAGAAAAGAATATATTCAAGGAAACTAATGGGTAGTATAATGGCCAAGTGACAAAGCACAGCACTATACACACAAGATGAATAGCATTGACACAAGAAGATGATAAACTGAAGTACCTGAACGTTCATGGTGATTAAAATCTATTTAAGAGAAGTGGAGTTACGAATTAAGGTGAACCAACACATTACCAAGAATCTGAATATAACAAATTCTTAATGCCTTAGGCCTATATTACCTGATTCCTGTTCTGAGAAATAATCTTACTTTCTTCTTATTCCTCTGCCCATTCCCCTGCATATTCTCTTGTTGCATATTTGTCTATATGCATGCAACACACAAAATACACACACACACACACACACACACACACACACAACGTAGATGAACCAGTCAACTTGACCACTGACAGTTTCTTGACTACTTTGTACTCTTGCACATCCCTGGGATTTTGTTTTTCTAGTACGCTCTGCTTAAGACTGCTTTGCTTCTCTTATTCCTTGCACTATTAACTTACTACTAGCATAGATCTGGCTCTTCCAGAAATGCTAGCTTTGCAATGAAAAAGACACTAAACAGGAACTAACTTAAGCCAAAATGTGGATGCCGCACATAAGGTCATTTCTTACAGAACCAAAGCATAGTCAAGTGACTGGGAAAGGTTTTTATGAGGCCATCACAGAGGAAGGAAGGTCTAGTTCCTAGTAATTTGATTTGAATCAGTTGTTACCCAAACTCTGCTTGCATTCAGCTGGATGATCTATTGCATATACCTGTAGAGTTGGTATCAATGAATAAACAAGCTTCATACCAATAGCATTTGGCAATTGTTTTCAGGATAGGCATGGAAACTTTCTGCTTCATTCTCCATATTCCTCAAAGAGAACACCAAAGAACTCTGAATGATTGGTATAATACCAATGTCTACTGAAATAAAGGAAGCAAAAAAATGACCTGAGAGGCCGCTAACTTATATCCATTTAGTTTGATTCAAACTACAATGTGCCTTCAGAATTTCAGAGTTAAACAAATCATGTAATTCATCTGGTTAGCCCCTTGGCACTGTACCTGAGGAAAAATAAGGCTAAGTAGGTTTAAGACATTATCTAATTAAAGATAAATTTCAAAAAATTATGTATGTTTAAAGGGGCCTATATATACTAAACAGCAAAAATTAGGTTCTCTAGAGGAGTGCCTGGGTGGCTCAGTGGGTTAAAGCCTCTGCCTTTGGCTCAGGTCCTGGGATCGAGGCCCGCATCAGGCTCCCTGCTCAGCGGGGAGCCTGCTTCCTCCTCTCTCTGCCTGCCTCTTTGCCTACTTGTAATCTCTCTCTCTGACAAGTAAATAAATAAAATCTTTAAAAAAATTAGGTTCTCTAGAATCAATTATGTAGTTGACTAAGCATGATTAGGTTCTATACCACGTATTAAATACCCTTATAATCATTTATCTTTTCTAAAAAAATCATGGCAATAATATATACTTTACAAGATTATTAGGAGATATATATAAAATAACAACAAAGAGATTCATAGTTCAATAACTTGCACAGAATAGAACCCCAAATAACTTCTTCCTCTTTCTGTATAACTCATGTTAGGTTGAATTTGTACTACTCTTACCCTAATTTATGCATTAGATTAGGTGCATCTTATCAAACCAGTTTTGACTGACTTTTATATTCCAGTAGAAAATATGTAATATTATTTTGGGGGTATGTATGTGTTTTACATAAATGTTATGTTCCCTTCTGTACTTTACTGTTTTTATCCAACAGTATGTATTTAAAAACTCCCCATAAATAAATTTGATTTTTTAAACTATGGAATTGTGTTTCATAATATGTATATTCTAAGATTATCTAGCCAGTCTCTAATTTTTAAACACTTATTTATAGATTTTTAAAATTTCTTGCTTTTATAAATTATGACCCAACAAACATTTTTCATATATCTTATTGTATAACAATTCCTGAGCACATACCAAATATGGATTACTTGAATAAACACATCTCAGTTATCTATGGTTGGGTAACAAATTATTTCAAAAGCTTGTGGCTATACACAATATACACAGTAATTGTTTATTATTTCTTATGGTTTCTCAGTCAAATATTCAAAAAGGGCACAATAGGGATGGCCTGTGTCTGCACTATGATGTCTAAGACCTCAGCTCAAAGATCTAGAGTCAAGAGCTCAAATCTATCTGATGGTTGTGGCTAACTGTCAGCTACAAGCTTGGCCCACTCTGTCAGTGGAATATCCATGCATGACCTCTCCATGTTACCTGGACTTCTTCACAACATAGTGGCAGAGTTTCCAGAACAAGCTTCTCAAGACAGGGAAAAGGTCAGAAGGAAGCCGTATTGTTTATTACAACCTAGTCTCAAAAGCCATATATCATCACTTTTGTTACATTGTAAGGGTTAAGATATTCAAACAGATCTGTCTAGTTTCAAAGGAAGTAAACATAACCTTACTTTTGAAGGAAGATGTCATCATGACATTGGGGCAGCCATATTTTGGAAAATCCCATCTGCAATGAAAGGAAATGAGCCTTTAAATTTCAGTAGATATTGCCAAACTATTCTCCAAATTGGATTTACTATTAATATTTCATGTAGCAGTTAAAACAAGGTAAACTTTAATTCACATTTGACTTCTACATGTTAAAAAAATAAAAGAGGGCACCTGAGTGGCTCAGTTGGATAAGCCGCTGCCTTCGGCTCAGGTCATGATCCCAGGGTCCTGGGATCTAGTCCCACATCGGGGTCATTGCTCGGCGGAGAGCCTGCTTCTCCCTCTTCCTCCGCCTGCTGCTCTGCCTACCTGTGCTCTCTCTCTCTCTGTCAAATAAATAAATAAAATCTTTAAAAAAAAATGTCATGCCTATGTATTTCAACCAAGATAAAGAAGCATTCA
>LNAC01000068.1:1190543-1363875 GCA_002007465.1 Ailurus styani | reverse complement strand
GGGGGGGGGGGGGGGGGTAGAAAGAGAAAGAGAGACTTCATTTTTTTTTTTAATTCTCAAGATACATATAGGTAACTCAATCTTTTAATGCCTCAGTTTTCTTATTTGTACGACTGAGATAATTAATATAATCTCCCTCAAAATACTATTGTAAGACTGAAGCAAATTAACTAAAATAATGTATACATACATAATAATGTATGTAAAGCCCCTGACATAGTAAGCAAATAGTAAATGTTTAAATTTAGTGTTCTATATACTTTTATCATAATAAATTTTATAACTATTTCCATTATCCTTTTTCACAACTTCCCCATTTTCCCATGCAAACTTTTCAAAAGACTAACTTAATTCTGCCCTGTCTCTTTTTCTTTTTTTTTTTAATTTTTTTTAAAAGATTTTATTTATTTATTTGACACAGAGAGAGAGATCACAAGTAGGCAGAGAGGCAGGCAGAGAGAGAGGAGGAAGCAGGCTCCCTGACGAGCAGAGAGCCCGATGCAGGCCTCGATCCCAGGACCCTGAGATCATGACCTGAGCCGAAGGCAGAGGCTTTAACCCACTGAGCCACTCAGGTGCCCTGCCCTGTCTCTTTTTCAATAGCCTTTATAGTTGCAACTGATTTTAGCCCTATAAATATTTTACCAAAAAAAAATCAACTAAGAACTTCAACAATCTCTCCTTTTGTAAATTAAATAAACAATCTTTAATCTTTAGGGTAGAGCCCTTTGGTACTTCTGACACCAGTCATTTAAAACTTTTCTTCTTAACATGTATATATGTATGCATGGAAGTATGTATGGATGTATGTTTACTCCTTCAAGAAGGTACAAGGCAGTTAAATTCACTTCGTTAAACAAATTTTTAAAACAACATGTAAATTAAAAAAATAAATAATATTTGAAAGGTACTACAATTGTGCCTAAATGTAGTAAGCACTACATAAATGCTTAGTTTTGACAATATTTGTGATTACTAAATCAGATTTCTTACTCATTGCACAGACAATACAAGTGAAAAGACAATGGAGTTATATCTTCAAAGTGCTAAAGATAAATAAATCAATAAATCAACCAAAAAAATCTACACACAGAAAAATTATCTTTAAAAAATCAGAGAGAGGGCAACCTGGGTGGTTCAGTCTCTTAAGCATCTGACTCTTGGTTTCAGCTCAGGTCATGATCTCAGGGTTGTGAGACTGAGCCCTGCATCTGGGATCAGTGCAAAGTCTGCTTGGGATTTCCCTTTCCATCTTCCTCAGCCCCTCCCCCAGCTTACACATGCTCTCTCTCTCTCAAATAAATAAATAAATCTTAAAAAAGATGAAAGAGATATAAAAACCTTTTCAGGTCAAAAAAGAATTAAAAAGTGTATTCTAAGCCAGAACGCCTATATTAAAAGACATGTTAAAAGCAATTATTCAGGAAGAAGTATGATACAAGGCAGAAATAAATTTGGATCTACACATAAAAAATGGAAGTCCAAGAAGACCATAAATGAAGGTAAATATAAAGTTATTTTTTAAATTGCTCCTAAAAACTGCATAAAGCAAAAATAGAGACAATGATAATATATGTACAGAATATACATTTTTCTCAAACACACAAGAGACATTCTCCAGGACAGACCATATGCTGGGCCACAAAACAAGTCTTAATATAAAAAGACTGAAATAATGGAACTATCTTGCCTCCAATCATAATGAAATGAAACTGTAAATCAATAACAGTAAAATGGAGTATTGACAAATATATGGAAATTAAGCCACACATTTGTGAACAGCCAATGTAAAAAAGAAGAAATTATAAGGGAGATTAGAAATTTAAGACAAATAAAAATACAACATATGAAAATACCTGGAATGCAAAGAAAACAGTGCTTAGAGGAAAACTTACAGGGATGAATGCCAACATATAAAAAGAAGATCTCAAATAAATACCAAAATTTTGTACCTGAGTCATTAGGAAATTTTACACCTAAATTATCTAGAGAAAGAAGAGCAAACTAAACACAAAACTAACAGAAGAAATGAAAGAATAAAGATTAGAAAAGATAGAAACAAAAAGAGATAACGAGAAAACAATAGAAAGAATCAATGAAACCAAAAGTTTATTCTTTTAAAAGATCAACAAGATTTTTAACAAACTTTTAACTAGACTGACTCATAAAAAAGAGAAAAGATGCAAATAAATAAAATCAGACATGAAAAGGGGCTTACTTTTACCCCCAATGATGTTATAGAAATAAAAAAGATTGTAAGGGAATTTTATGTCAATAAGACAAATTGTATGAAATGGAAAAAATTCCTAGAAATACACAAACCACCAAAATGTACTAAAGAAGAAAGAGAAAATCTGAACAGACCTGTAACAATGAGACAGATTGTATTTGGGGGTAGGGGATGGAAAGCCTTCTAACAAAGCAAAGCCCAGGACCAGATGGCTTCAATCGTGAATTCTACCAAACATGTAAAAAGGAATTAAGATCAATCCTTCTCAAACATTGCCAAAAAATAGAAAAAAAGGAAGGCTTTCTAATTTATTCTATGAGACTAGCATTGTCTTGATACCAAAGTCAGATCTAAAGACTATCACATGAAAATAAAACTATAGACCAATACCCCTTATGAATAGAGATGAAAAACATCCTCAACAAAATGCTAGCAAACTGAATCCAACAGCACACTGAAAGGGGTATAGACCGTGATAAAGTGGGATTTATCTCCAAATACAAGTGTGGTTAAACATACGAAAATCAATCAAGGTAATACATCAAGTTAGAATGAAGGGGCAAAAAAAGATAATCTCAATTAAAGCAGTGAAAGCATTTGACAAAAACGAACTTGTTCATGATAAAAACACTTAGAAGGAAATTTTTTCAACATCATAGAAGGAATTTATAAAAAACAAAACAAGACAAAAAACACAGCTAACAATTATACTTAGTAGTAAAAATCTGAAAGCTTTCCCCCTAAGATGAGAAGTAACAAAAAGATGTTCCCATGCTACTGCTATTAAACTTTGTACTGGAAGTTCTAGCAAGAGAAATAATGCAATAAAAAGTAATAGGAGGCATTCAACCTGGAAAAGAAAAGGTAAAGCTATCTCTTCACAGATGATATGATCATATATTAGCTATTACAGTTAATAAACAAATCCAGGGTATAAGATCAAATGCAAAAATCACTAATAATAAACAAACTGAAAAGGAAATTAAGAAAACAAAAAAGAAAATTAAGAAAACAATTATAATAGCATACAAAAAATTCATTTTATCTCAAATCATTCCAGAGGCATTATCCTGGTATCGAAACCAAAGGTATTTTACAAGAAAGAAAACCACAGACTAATATGCCTCATGAACAAATATGCATAAATATGTTTAAAAATAATTGGAATTCAGATCCAACAATATATAAAAAGAATAATTTATCACAGTTAAGTGGTGGTATATCTCTGGAATCCAAGGTTAGTTTAACATTAGAAAACAAACCATTATCATTCAACATAATACCAAACTAAAAACACCATCCACACCAACAAAAACATGTGATCATCTCATTAGAGAAAGCATTTGACAAAATCCAGTATTCATTCTTTTTTTTTTTTAATAAAGATTTTATTTATTTATTTATTTGACAGAGAGAGAGAGATTACAAGTAGGCAGAGAGGCAGGCAGAGAGACAGGGAAAGGAGGAAGCAGGCTCCCTGCTGAGCAGAGAGCCCGATGCGGGCCTCGATCCCAGGACGCTGAGATCATGACCTGAGCCGAAAGCAGAGGCTTTAACCCACTGAGCCACCCAGGCGCCCTCCAGTATTCATTCTTGATAAAACTTCTGAGGAAAGTAAGAATAAAAAAGAATGTCCTAACCCTGTTAAAGAACATAAAACAAGAAAGAAAGAAAGAAAGAAAGAAAGAAAGAAAGAAAGAAAGAAAGAAAAACAAACCCTATAGCTAATACATACTTAATATAGGAAGACTGAATGCAATCAGGAAGAAGAAAAGAGGGTCCACTCTCAGCATTTCTTTTCAAAACTCAAGTGGAAATTCTAGCCAATGTAATAACAAAAGTAAGAGGAATAAGAGTCATCCAGTTAGAAAAGACAATTAAAATTGTTTTTATTCACAAATAACATTATTCTCTATGAAGAAAATGTGAGAGAACATACCCCAAAACTACTGTAAATATTAAATTAATTTAGTAAGAATTAAAGGATAGAAGATCAATATACAAAACCAACTGACTTCCTATACACTCACAAGTAACTGAAAATTGGAGTAGAAAATACCATTTACAGAGGATCCAAAAGCATAACATATGCAGGGATAAATGTGGTTGAAAATGTGAAAGTTATATACACTAAAAATTACAAAACTTTACTGAAAAATGTTTTTAGAAGACCCAGAGGAAAGGAGAGGTAAATATACTCATCGGTCAGAAGCCTCAAAGTTTTTAAGATGCCAAGTCCCCCAAATTGATGTATAATTTCAATGTAATCCCAATATTCAAGAAGGGTTTCTTTGTAGAAATTGATAAGATGATTCTAAAATTCATACATGACTTTGTTCATTCATGACTTTGTTAAATTAACACTCGTTAAGAAGAGCCCCAACGTCTAATGGTTAGCTACGGTTCAAGAAATGACTGAAAGAAAATTAAAACAGAAAAAAAATATTTCACGGACTCACAGACACACACATACCCCAAGCAGCCACATGGGAAGGTCAAGGCAAGATGAAGGCAGAGAACGTGCCAAGAGCTGGAGCACACACCTTTATTAGGGTCCCTCGGTGGAGTGCTTGGGGTTCTAGGCTAAGGATGGATTGGTCTATTCAAACCAAAAAGAATGAGGTTTTGGTAAGTTCTGTGGAAATCTCATCTAAGGGTACAAAAGGGGAAGGCCCTGGGCCCAAAGACCTGTGAGTACTAAGTATAAGTCAATCATACCTCAATAATACAAAAGAAAGGAAAGAGAAGTTTTTATTTGTATGGCTAAACATAAAAACACTTATGTTAAGGAAATACAAAGTAGTAATGTTGTAATTCCCATGTAGTCTACAGAAACAGAAGAAATTGTTTATAGAAAATGAAAAGGGAAGCATCTATATGGAGAAGAAAAATGAAACCTGGAGAGAGAAGGTTTTACGGGTTCTCTGTGCCTTCCAGTCTCTCATTTTAGCCCACTTCTGAGACCTGTCTGCATGCATCCCCACAAACTCCAAGACACACTCTATTTCCTGCAGCACATGTTCATTACCAATCCACATGTTTGCATTTATTTGATTTTTGTTGTTGTTGTTGAAGCTAGCACAAGTATGTTTCTGTTCCTTGCGACCCAGAGTGTCCAACTAATATAATAAAAAGTCCATCCCCCAGCATACTTGAAGCTTGACAGTCAGTCTCTTTTCTCCTGTAGGCCGATCTACAGAGGAAGCCAAATCATAATTAGCTTGTTTGGTGAATGCGGATGCAGCACCAAAATGAATTAGCTAAACGAAGTGTGAATGATATCAGACTCACATAGCCTTATGTTTTAATGTCATAATAACAAGGCTTGAGCTTGCCCATAGGATTGTAATAATCCAAGTCTATTTTTTTAAGGCTCTCTCCTGGACAGTGATTAGAATAATACCTATTTCCAGCACTGTCCTCTATGAATAAATCTTTCTGTCTTCATGATTGACCTATCCCCATTTTGATACTATTTCTTAAGTATAGGGACATGCTCTATCAAGTTTGAATTGTAGCTTATGAGTGACTCTGCTCATCTTTTCTCTTATTTAATAAATGCTGATTTTAAAGACTAATAGTTGAAGAAAAAAGAATATTTCCTTATTTCAAGGTTCTTCAGAGACACTCTACCATTATTCCTAATTACTGATGACCATAATTACACGATTACCTGGGCTTGTTGCCAGAAATAAATTTGAAAATTTTGCAAAATTGTAAACTGAAAACTGTTCAAACGTACAATTTTATTACTGATGTAGCAGTCAAAAATATTGTTTTAACATATATTTTGGGAGCACCTGGTGGCTCAGTCAGTTAAGGGTCTTCCTTTAGCTCAGGTTATGATCCCAGGATCCTGGGATCGAGCCTCCACTTCGGGCTCCCTACTGAGTAAGGAGCCTGCTTCTTCTCCCTCTTCCCCCAGCCTGGTTTCCACTCCAATTTGTCCTCTCTCCTATTATCTCTCTCTCTCTCTCTTATCTCTCAAATAAATAAAATAAAATAGACATATTTTTTTTGCCTGTGTATCACAACATGACCTTCCTTATAGGAAATGTAATATCTTTTTTCTTTAGTCTCCTGTTGTCATTTAGCAACTAGAGGATAAAAGGTGTCAGCCTAAATGACTCATACTGATACTGACCAGGAGTCCGATCAACTGGGTTTGCACTACTGAGCCTGTAAATATTGTACAGAGTCCAGGAAAGGAATGGAGGAGCAGCTATTCTACAACAAATAGAAGGATGGATGGAGAAAACATTAAAAGACAATGAGTACTTAGGTAGTCTATAGTTGAGTAAAATGGTGATGCATAACTTGATATTAAGAAGCCAGATATCAGTCCTCAAGAGGTCCAGATATGCAAGCAGAAATAAGAAATACACCTTCTCCAGAGGTCCAGGTAAAATAGTCTATCAGTAACCCAGCCAAATAAGCAAGTCAATCAATGTGCAGCTTCAAGAAACCTCAAAGACAGTTTGAAACAGAAGAGATTTGACCAAGTAGGAAATGTTATGGGTTTCTAAACAGGGTAGAGATTAAACTAGTCTGAAGGGTCAAAGAACATAAAAGTTAAAATTTTATTCTCCAGGACATGGTTTTTTTTTTTTTTTTAGCAAATAGTTTCTGGAACGAGATCTCTTAAGTTCTGTTTCCCAGTCATTTACTGACTATGTGAACTTGGGTACCTATCTTTGCCTCAGTTTCCTCATTTTTAAAATAGGATATTAACTATACCTATTTCATAGGGGTGCTTGGATGATTAGTTAAGTTAAAAACTGAAGGATCTTAGACTGGTAGATACGGGCTATGTGGTAAGTGTTCAATAAGGCCAACTATTATGATTGATATATGGATAAACACAACTCTTCAAACCTCACTTTTTTCACCATTCCAGAAGATCAGGCCTAGGTTTAGGAGGTCACATGTGTTTATGTATCATCTGGGTATATGGGGAAAATGAATAAAAGAGTATGTATACTTATATAAGTCCCTCCTTGATACTAAAATATTCTCTAGTCTTTTTTTTTTAAGATTTTATTTATTTATTTGACAGAGAGAGAGATCACAAGTAGGCAGAGAGGCAGGCAGAGAGAAAGAGGGAAGCAGGCTCCCCGCTGAGCAGAGAGCCTGATGCGGGACTCAATCCCAGGACCCTGAGATCATGACCTGAGCTGAAGGCAGAGGCATTAACCCACTGAGCCACCCAGGTGCCCAATATTCTCTAGTCTTAACTGATTTACTTATCTATGACGGACATGTCTTTTCTTGTTTCTTGGACAATTCTGCATCTTGAGTGTACTTTTTTTTTCCTCTGAAGAGATCTAAACACCTTTGCTTTCAAAAGATTAATTTACATATTATCTGCAGAAGGAATTTCCAGCCTCCCTAAATATTAATAAAATACTTTTACAAAATCAATAAGAAATAAAATTGTTTATTATTAACTAAATTCTATACTAAAGTTTCTTCCTGACTGTCTTTCCAGCACATTTCATCTTCAAAATAACATAATGAAACAGATACTGGTAGTATCTCTGGTACACAGATACAGAATTTGAGGGATAGAGAAGTTAAGATATGTTTCTACAGTCAACTTGGTAGGAGGAGGCAAAGCCAGAATTTCAACCCAGGAAGTCTGACTTTACGAAGAGCTTACTGTTTACCAGGCTCAGTGTCAAGCATGGATGTTGCTGAACTTCACCAAATGCCATAAAAATCAATTTCATAACCCAATAGAACCCAATCTGTAGATAGGACCTGAAAAGTCCTTTCATCCAGCATAGTTATTCTGAGTGTGCTGGATTTCAGGTACCAAAGAAGATACTACAGATATAATAGTAAATAAGCCCACTATACTTAATAAGGGCAGAGGTCAAAGTTAGATCCAGAAATAAGGCATGCAGTTTATTGTACATTCTTCTTTCCTCAGCAGATAGTCAATCAAAAGCTTTTGGTCAACACTATTATTAGTTACTATATACATACCACTGTTTTTTGGGCTCTGAGTAAAGCCACGGAGAAGGTCAAAACATGACCTTAGGCTTCAAGGGTCATAAAATTTAATTCAAAACATAATTACAAACATTAAACATTAAGTGGGAATATACTAAATCACTGACTTGAAGATGTCCAAGGAAGAAGAAATTATGAAAATGGGACTTTGCATATACTCCCCAACTAACAATAGCTACAATAACAACAACAGGAACAAAAACAGAGCAGTTATATTTTATTGTCTTACTATGTATCTAAGTATTATGTGGCTTGAATCAAGAATTTCTTGACTAAAAGGAGTCCAAAAACCACCACAATATAAATCTTTTTCATTATTCAGTTTACAGATCAATATATATTAACTGAGACAAGTCTCTCCCTTCTGTGTCTGCGAATCCCTCTCATGTGAACTTCTCCCAGTACTCTGGTTTATGGGGTTTCCTAAAACCACTTTTCAAAAGTTAAGAGATCTTATCTACTGTATTCTGTACCCCATCCTTCACTTCAACCCTCATTCAGATTACAAATTTTCTCTAGAGTGAATGGAACAGAAAATCTCTTTATCCCCCCTCGTTTTCCAGGTCTATTTACCACTCTACCAATCCTATAATCCTGAGTTTGGTAACAGAGTGTGAGAAAAACTATGTTCAATTGACAGTGGAGAACTGGTAGAACAGAAATGAAGAATTGCACTATTCAAAAAAATAGTAATTTTAATGCATGAAAAGAGGTACAACTGAGCACGGTCACATTCAATTTTAGAAAATTATCACTTGACAAACAAAATGAGAGACAGTATGGGCTTTGGATTCAGATATATTTGGGTTCAAATTATAGATTTTCTAATTAATCCAGATAACACTGGACAATTTATTTAACCTCTAACTGAACCTCAGTGTAAGGCAATAATAATACCAAAATAATAAATTATTATGAAGTTTAACATCAAATTACATGCTACATAGGAAATGTGAAAATAACTAGAGTTCTAGTCTCTTATATTTGGGTAAATGAAAAGAAATATAGTGTCCTGTCTTATTTTACATATGTGAATACTGTGTATTTTATTCACCAAGCAGTTACTTAGAAATATTTGTTTAGACATTGATTTTTATAGTGGGGCACAATACAATGTATTTTCTAATAAAAGACCCCAATAATTCAGGTTTCCTGACTGGCGCAGGACCAGGACCTACTTTCCCCAAAAATCTGAGTCAAATTTATCCCAGGATCACCAGGTGCTAGCCACCAGCATCCTCAGATAATTTCCTGTACAGCTGGAATTCTCATAAAAAGTATCTGCTGCCTAAGTGCTATCTTTTTATATCCTGTTTCCAAGGCTGTTCTCACTCTTATATCATAAGACCGTTAAAGAGCTGGGCTCCTCTCCTGGAGGATATTCCAATGTGCATCCAGCAATGTCGTAATCCCAGTTTGTCTTTCTTTCGGATTGAGTCAACAAAAAATAAATAATCAACAAATTTAGTATTTCGAATGAAAATGAAATTTAATAAAAATCGTGTTTGTTGTCACGTGAATGATATTCTGTAGAACTGAGTAAAAACTGAAAAATGGTTACAATGGTAAATAAGTTATGTGTATTTCATTGCAATTAAAAGTGAAAGGAAAGACATATCAGTAAGAAGTGAGAAAAGTTATGAATTGTGATTTGATAGAACTTTAGTTTCCGAAGATCACAATGTTAAGTATGAGAATGGCTATTCAAATAAAGCTAATTGGCATGTGTTTAAAATCTTCAAAAAAAATGAGTCAACAAAAGACTTCTTGACTCCCTATATTTAACCTTTGAATTATATTTCCCCAATAAAGCTTATTAACTTACCCATATTATATGACGCTGTCATATTTAATTTTGCTCACCCTTCAACATAAATGTATAATAAAGTATAGCTTTTTTACTCAATAATTTAAAATATTTAGATATTTTACATACACATATTTTACATATACATATAATATATAATGTGCATTAAAAGTATTAATGTTTTTCTTAGAAAAAACACTAAATGTTTTAGATTAGTTTTTGAGAAAAGGCAATGCTTGATTTTTATAGTGAATCTGAATCCCTTGGTAATAAATAATTGGCAAGTAAGTTGTGGCAGCTGGGAATGAAAAAGCTATATATGATCATGACCAGTATTTCTGCCTAGTTCCTAGAGCCCATCTGGGGTTCTGGTATACTTTATATATGATAGAGACTGTTTTAATTTTCATAATCTTAAAACTCAGTATTGATTTAATGATGCCTGCTGATATCAGAGGAACTGGCACGGCTGCATTTCAGATCCAGCTCAAACCAGTAGCTAGGACATGCATTTCATCACATTTGAAAATTTTTTGCATTCCATACCTTCTACCAATTGTAATAAACCATACAGTATAAGAATCAAGAGTTTATAAGGAGCTATAGGAGAAGCAAATCTTTAAGTACAACCTTTCCCATAGTATGAAGTTATCTGTCTTTATGTGTTACTATCAAGTGATTTTATTACTTTTCTGTGGAAAAATTGGCATCTTATGACCTATAGAACCTCCTCCTTAGCGCTGGAAAAGTCATGAGCTAAATTCAACCATGCCCAGTCAAACAGTGTCCCTAAAAAAGAAAAACAATACAATCATATTCTACTTAATATCCCTAATCCCTCCAATAATATTAGATACATTTCTGATGGTTGCTTCAATTAATTGATTTTAAAAATATATAATGAGAGACTATAAACTCACTATCTAAAATGAGAAGAAAAGAATGCAGATATTATTAAGATACTTCCTGGTTTAAAATCTATATCTCCACTTACCATCTAATAAGAACACATAGTCTTTTAGGAAAGATCAACCTTCAATCTTCTATGGAAAGAAAGTTAGAATAAAATTGGTTTTGGAGTGAACACAAAACTTTATTCAAAACGATCTTAGATGTGGATGTAAAAGCTAAAAGAATGTAACTCTTAGAAGAAAACACAGGAACAAATTCTTGTGACCTAGGATGAGGCATTCTTCTTAGATACGAAAACAAAAGCATAACTAACCAAATAAAACCAAAAACAGGTAAATTAAACTTTGACAAAATTAAATGCTTCTGTCCTTAAAAGGACACCATCAAAAAGTGAAAAAAAAAAAAAACAATCCAGAGAATGGAAGAAAATGTTTACAAATCATATATTTTATAGTGGAGTTGTATCAAGAATAAAGAACTCTTAAAGCTCACCAATAAAAAAGGCAACTCAATTGAAAAATGAGCAATTTGAGTAGACATTTCTCCAAATAAGATATACAAGTGTCAATAAATATATAAAAAGATGTCAAATATTATTAGCCATGAGGGAAATATAAAACAAAACGACAGTGAGATACTACTTCACATACATTAGGATGGCTATTGCTGACAAGATAGACAACATAACAGGTGTTGGCAGAGATGTGGAAAAATTGGAACCCTCTTACATTGTTGATGCGAATATAAAATGTTGCAGCTGCTTATAAAAATTATCTGGCACTTCCTGAAAATGTTAAAGATGAAGTTATTATCATATGATCCTATTCCACTCCTCAGTACATAACTGAGAAATGAAGACATAAAAATATGTACATCCACATAAAAACTTGTACACAAATATTCATAGAAGCATTATTAATAATAGCCAAAAATGAACAACCCAAGTATCTATTAACTGATGAACAAATTAATAAAATGTGTTATATCCATACAAGAGAATATTATTTAGCAATTAAAAAGAATGAAGTACTGATACAAACTACAAGATGGATGAACTTGAAAACATTATGCTAAGTGAAACAAGGCAGTCACAAAAGACCATAAAGTGTGATTCCATTCATGTAAAATATTAAAAAGATGGGATGCCTGGGTGGCTCAGTTGGTTAACCATCTGCTTTTGGCTCAAGTCATGATCCCAGAGTCCTGGGATCGAGTCCCGCTTTGGGCTCCTCGCTCGGCAGGGAGCCTGCTTCTCCCTCTGCCTGCTGCTCTCCCTGCTTGTGTGCTCTCTTTCTCTCTCTCTGACAAATAAATAAATAAAATCATTAAAAATATATTAAAAAGAGGCATATCCATAGGGATAGAAAGTATCCCCAATCTAGGGGGTTGGTGAGAAATAGGGAGTGACTGCTAATAGGTATAAGATTTCTTTAGGGGATGATGAAAGTGCCCTAAAATTGAGGTAATGGTTGCACAACTTTTGAATATATAAAAAACATTTAAATGGTACACTTTAAAAAGTAGATTGTATGTTTTTAAAATTGTATTTTAATAAAGCTGCTTAAAATGTCCAGGGGTAAGATGGTATTTGAATAACTGGCCAATGATAATCTTACAAGTACTGTAATGTCAAGTTAGAACAAAAAACAGAGTGAAGTCTTTAAGGAGAAAGCAAAAAGGCCTAATCCCTAGGATTTAGCCTAGATGTTGCTTCACTGTTTAGAAGTAATAGAGCTTGGGCAGGGTAAGGCAACTTCCAGAGAAGAAATGCTCAGAAGTGGTAGGTCTGTATGTCAACAAAGTCTTTGCTTAAAGAGCTTTAACCATCCCTTAGAGCAAAGAGGGTTCCCGGCTTTCTTCTGCTAAATTCAAGAGTAAACCATAGACAAAAGCCCTTAAAATTACCTAAGTCAATTAAAATACTTGACATGCCATCAGAGATGGATAAATTCACCACTGAAAGTGGCAACATATGGATAATGCTCAAGTACACATCATGGGAAATGTGTATGCCAATATGAAAGGGAAGCAGAATTTTTAAATGGTCTCAGCCAGGATGTGTCATATTACTGACAATGTAGAAAAGGTCATTGGCTGTCACCCTATGACTCTTACATGGTGCTCATTATTATTATTAAGTGTATTTTAATGATAAAGAGCTCAGAGGGAGCTTGAGAACACTTGGTATACATACATATAGAAAGATGCCAAATAAATAGTTATGGACATGTTGATGTGTAAATTTTTTTAAAAAATCATCTCTCCTGTAGTATGTATTGTTTTAGATCTGATTCAAAAGTTAATAGTTACATATTTTCATTACATCAATTACTTTGGATATAAAGGGGATGATTTAAAACATACATTTACATACGCATGTCATCAAGGAAGTATATTGAAATGAGCTAATTAAATGAATACTAAAGGGAACTGATTATAAACATTGAAAAAAATATCAAATAGAGCTTCATCAGGAGAATACACTCAATCTAAAAAGAAAATCTTTCTCTTGTTATTAAGCTATTGGCAAGATTTAACCATAGCTATTCCATAGGGAATTGTTCAGAATTGATTATTATTCCTCGTTACACTTCTTAGAAGAAGACCTGTTTAAGGACTCACTTTACCTAAATCAGAGTTGTTTTACTTGTACTGTTTTCTTGAGGGGATTTCAGTGGGTTTTTAAAAAGTAACTAGAGTCACTAGGCCCAGAGACAAAATTATCAGTTTTCTACAGCAGTTCTCATTTTTCTTAAAATCAAGACCCATTCGATATCTTAAAAACAGCAACATTAATTTTAATTTGTCATATTGTAGGGTATAAATTGACTAAATGTTAATAGCATTCTTCTTGAGTAATCAGTTCTACATGATTAACCTAAAAATTGCCAAAACATTGTTTACTCTTCATTTATATCTGAAGAAAAAAAAAGCATGATGAGTCAGACAGAGTTGGATTAATTTACTTTCTGATTTGTATTAAAACTTGCCACGATGATTCATAATCATTTTACTTGATATTTATCCTGACAAAACAGCTTAATTTTGAAAGAAGCTCATTGGAATTAATAATTCAGGCACAGAAAGTAGTCTACTTCATAACTACAATTACGTTGCATGGAAAATACTTATTTTATTTTTATCTATTTTACTTTTTTCTGGCCTCTTCTCCATTTAACAAGAAATGGAGAAAGTACAACCTCTGAAACCTTGTAAGCACTCTCCTTTTACTTTTTTTTTTTTTTAATAAAATCAAAGTAGGTAGCTTGTGGTTTTAACACCATCTAGTGGGCTTCTTTTGTGACAGCAAGTAAAAACTAAATAGACAAAAGAAGCAGGACCTAGGCCATTGTACCTTTACCTTTGAAACTTTCCAGGATTTTCCTTTGAGGATACATTAAACTACTGACAGTTCCACCTTGAAGGGAACAACTGGTTATGTTTTCCAATTAAATGAAAAAAATTCTTAATTTGTCATTTCTTCTTACAAATGAAGATTAAGTGACCACAAAAATACCTTTCTACCTTTTTTTTTTAAAGATTTTATTTATTTATTTGGCAGAGTGAGAGATTACAAGTAGGCAGAGAGGCAGGCAGAGAGAGAAGAGGAAGTAGGCTCCCCGCTGAGCAGGGAGCCCGATGTGGGACTCCATCCCAGGACCCTGAGATCATGACTCGAGCTGAAGGCAGAGGCTTTAACCCACCGAGCCACCCAGGTGCCCCACCTTTCTACCTTTTAATACTGTTTTAAAAATGAAATAAAACATCAACGTCACCTGCAAAAGTCTAAAATGATGGTGTTTTCTTTAAGCAAATAATTCTGGCGATAGACTATTGAGCAATACAACAGAAAACAATAAAGGTTATGAAATTAATATAGTGGAATGTTAAAAAATATAAAACTCCTTTATCTTCTTTCAAAAGAATAAGATTTTATCATAGTTGTTTAATAATGATGAGCACTTTGTAATAGTTAATAATTTAAAGGACATATTATAAGGAACAACTGGGTGATCTAAAATTCACTGTGACAAAAGATGGAATACAGTCACCTTACATTCTTTGTTTTGAAGCGATCTGGCAATTGAAATAAGATGGACATTAAGGGAACATAGTACGTATATATTCAACCCTACTCTTCCATTACATACAACTCTTGCCACATAATATAACAACCGATATATTCAAACCTTGATTACCACAAATAGTTTCTTCATTTTCAACTCACAAAGAATTGAACTAGTCTAATGTAGACTTTAAAAACCTATTTCAATTTCTATCATAATTTATTTAAGTATCTATACTCTATTATAATGAAATTATTTTATTTCATGCTACCAATGAACTCCAGAATATTAAATTCAACAGTTTAAAAAAAAGTCATTCTTCCTAGCTTTTAAAAAAATATCTGACACTTTAAAAATTGCCAAATTTTATTATGGGGCGTCTGGGTGGCTCAGTCCATTATGCATCTGCCTTCGGTAGGTCATGATCCCAGGGCCTAGGATCCAACCCTTTTGAGCCCCGCTTAGAGCCCCGCATCAGGCTCCTTGCTCAGCAGGGAGCCTGCTTCTCCCTCTACCCCTCTCTCTCCTTCTACCTGCCACTCCACCTGCTTGTGCGCTATCAAATAAATAAATAAAATCTTGAAAAAGAATAAAAGTAATAAAAACTGCCAAATTTTAAAAACTCATTTTTCTTGGTTTCTGTGAAAATAAGCTTTCCTTAATCTCTTCTTTTTGTCTTTCGCAGTTTCATCCTCGATCCTTTACATGTAGATAAAGTCAGTGTCTCTGGTCCTTGAATTTTCCTGCTACTGGGACTTACACTACCACTGCTATACAGTTGACACACATGTACATAATTGATGGTCTCTACTCACCAACATCCAACCTTATTTTTCTCTTTGCCTTAAGTACACATGTGTTTACCCATCTGGCCATCATTTCAAAGTCAGCTTATATAAAACTATGTTCCAACCTAACAATCTACTTTTCCAACATTATTTATACTTTCTACTACTTGGAAAATATTGTTTAGAATTAACTATTCTCTTTAAAATCAAATTTACACTTAGAATTTGAACACCGCATTCTAAGGAAATGGTGCTTTAAGAACACTGTATGCTGAACAAATAAGACTCATAGTCTCCATAAAATCCATAAAATTCATTTTCTTGTGACTGCATTTGATATCATTCCTATTGAAAAATTCCTCTTTCTCCTCTGTGTATTGTATCATTCACCTGTGCTTAAGGGTCTAACTCAGTATCAACCTCTATATCATGCTTCAGCTAAGGTGAACTTGATGAGTATGAGCAACATACACTGTTGGCTCACTTTTCTTTTCATATTCTAAATCTCCAACTAGATTAAAATTTCCTTTATATTGAGTATTAGGTAATAAAACTGTATATTCCCGGAAGCCTGAGTGGCTTAGTTGGTTAAGCATCTGCCTTGGGCTCAGGTCATAATCTCGGAGTCCTAGAATCAAGTCCTGCATCTGCCTCCCTGTTTAGTGGGGAGTCTGCTTCTCTCTCTCCCTCTGCCTCTCCCCTTCTTATGTTCTCTCTCCCTCTCTAATAAATAAAGAAAATCTTTTTTGAAATACTTGTATATTCCAACACACAGCAAAAAAAATGCTTTATACTTACATTGTAGCTATTCAATAACTACATGTTATCACTGATGGTGAAATCAGTGGTAATATTTGTAATAGGTAACAATTACCAGGTAGACAAGATCGATCATCTAAACACTTGTATCTGACACCAAAATTTAAAACCTAGGCAAAGGTTTTCATCACCATTGCATTCATCATCTTTTATTATCACCATTGAATCTAAGATATCATACAGCGCTCCACCCTACACTACATCCATTCATTCAACTAATATTTTTCTGAATTCATTCAACTGAATTTTTTCTGTGTTGTAGGCACTGGACATAAGGAAGATAAACACACCCATCCACATGCAGAAGTGTTTCCTTCCCTTACGATACAGCTTACTATAAGAGATGTATATTCAACAAATGGTTACATTAGTAACAATAGTTAATATTTACTGAATCTTCAGCACACGCTAAGCACCTTCTTAAGAGTCTAATAAATAAGCACTTTCAACACCTAAAGTAATTCTATTATGTAGATATTATTTTCCTCATGTATAAATAAAAAAATTTGAAGAACCAAAAGATTAAAGAACTTGCCAAAGTCATCAAGCTTGTAACTGTCAAGGTCAGAATTCCAGTTTTGGCAATCTATTGCAGAGGCTGCACTTTCAACCATTATGTCATGTGCCTATTTCAGTCTTAATTTTGCATTTTTTAAAAGAAACCTGTGTTAGTTGTCTAATGCTGACTAAAAATAACATTAAATTCTTACTTGGTCAGAATTCTGTAATTTGGGCAGGGCTCAAAGAAAATAGTTATCTTCCGATAGCATCAGCTGAAACAGCTGGCCTAGGGCTAGAAGATCCACGTTCAATCTGGTTTAGTTACACAGCTGATAAGTTGACACTGGCTGGGAGCTCAGCTGAGTCTATAGAATGTAGCCCTCACTTTGTTTGTTAGCTGGATCTCTTGGTTCCTTCCACATGGCCTCTCCACAAAACTAGCTAATCATTCCTCACAGCATAGTGGTGTCAGAGCGATAGAACTTCTTACATGATAACCAGCTTCTAAGAATATAAAAATCAAAACTTCCAGTACTTTATATAGCTTAGACCTAAACCTGCCATACCATCACCTATGTTGCTTTCTGTTTGCTAAAGTAGGTTTCAGCACCAGCCCACATTCAATGGTGGGTCCCACGCAATGGTCTGAATATCAGGTACAATTTACTGAAGGCTACCAAGGGTCTCTGATAGCAAATACAGCTGAGATTGCAAAGACTAGAGGAGACATAGATGAAGCTAGAGAATTTTAAATCTCAGAATTTAATTTCGATAGCTAATGAATATTTATTGAGCACCTATATGGTACTCTATTGTGTTCATTCATACTGGGGATATAAGGAAAGCATGAATATGGCTCCTTTCTAGGCTCATTACTCCTACCAGCCTCCAACACACAATTTTACAACTTTTGAAAAACACTCATGAAAAAGTTAAAGAATAATATACGATGGTATATATTCTCTTATTAAGGTGTATAACAGGCTTTCCTCTAAAAAGCTCATACAGAAGAGCTAATAATACACACAAGAGGGGCAGAACTGATGTAGGTAACTTGAGAGTTACATTATTTGTCAAGGAAATGGGAAGTTATTCACTGAGGTATAAGTTAACATAAACTAATCATGGAGGCAGTAATAAACACAACAAATGAAGGAGAAGGCAGAAAAAATCTCAACTTAGATTTGTTGATGATAAGGTTTGAGAACATAAGAGAGATGTTTGGGTGTAAGATACTAGGCATTAATAAAATCATCATTGACGCTTAGGAAGGGGAGTTAGCTTTACAATGCTCAAAAAGTCAGGGAAGTTGTCAAATGACCACTCAGTAGAACCTTATTGATCTACTTATGAGAGAGGTAAAATTATTTCCATTTTACAGAGGAGGAAAATGAAAGACATACATATTTCTGAAGTTCTGAGAGATCCTAAACTTACCCAAGCTCTAAAAGCTAGAAAGGAGCAAGGATGAGATTCAAACCCAGATTTACTAATTCCAAGTACAGATTTCATCTGGCTAAAACACAATGGCCATTTAAGTGGACAAAGAAACACAAGAAGGTGTTTTAATTTCATGGAAGTGTTTCTTCATCTATTCTTTCAGCATATTTAATAACTGCTCTAAATGTTCTGATGTTGGGCGCCTGGGCGGCTCAGTCATTAAGCATCCGCCTTCGACTCAGGTCTTGATTCCAGGGTCCTAGGATTGAGCCCCGCATTGGGCTCCTTGCCCAGCAGGAAGCCTCCCTTCTCCCTCTCCCGCTCCCCCTGCTTGTGTTCCCTCTCTTGCTGTGTCTTTCTCTGTCAAATAAATAAAATCTTTAAAATAAATAAATAAATGAATAAATGTTCTGATGTATCATATTTGATCTCTAGTCTCCAACAATTAAGTTAGGTTCCTTAAGATTTTAGCTATTCTTAGAACTAAAAATAATTTATACATTACAATAAAAAATCTATATATTCAATCAAGGGGGAAAAATTTAAAGACATTGATTTTAAGATTTAATTCTAATTTTAGTAAGAATATTTTAAAGAAAATGTTAGGCTTTCAAATGGCAAACAAATGTGTTAAAAATTCTCATTCTTTAAATGTGGATCCATGGGCTTCTGAAAGATGATTTAAAATGGCAGAGAAAACCTGTGAAGTATAGATAGATATTTTCATTATGTGGCTACATGGTTCTCATACACAATCTATGGAAACATGGCACGAGGGGTTTTTTTTATTTGTTTTCTTGTTTTGTTTTAACAAAAAAATTGTTTAATTTTTAATTAAATTAAAAATTAAATTTAATGTTTAATTTTTAATTGTTTAATTTTAATTGTTTCAATCCTAGGACCCTGGAATCAAGACCTGAGTTGAAGACAGACGCTTAACGACTAAGCCACCCAGGTGTCCCAACATCAGAACACTTAGAGCAGTTATTACATATGCTGAAAGAATAGATGAGGAAACACTTCCATGAAATTAAAACACCTTCTTCTGTTTTTTTTTTAATTTTGTTTTTGTTTTTTTCTTTAAACTAATCAGTTTTGGAAAACACCATGTATACAAATACCCATAAAATGAGACAGTATATGATAAATCTCCAGTGAATATTACAGAATTGTGGGGGGGAGAGGAGGAAATACCTTTTATAGAGCTAACGTACCAAAAACCATTGAACAATCCTGCTTAACTCACCAAAGGGCTTTCTTGGCCATTTTCTATGTGTCAAATTGCAAACATTTGGACTTCACTTAACATATGAAACATCTAGACTTGCCTTACTGTCACAAAAAGAGCATCATACAAAAAGATCTAGACTGAACTTGATAAAGTGATTGATCTATGAAAGGTAATGAAAGGTACAATGAAAGGTAAGACAAAGGCACAAGATCAGATGTTCTATAATCTTTATGCCTTGCACTATGTTATGAGAGTTCTGTTGTTTGGTAATTTCTGTCATACTAACTAGAAGAAACCTTCTACACTGGGCCCCAAGTGAAGAAGGGAAGGTGATTAGAATTCACTGTCAATCATCTTTGCTTATTTGTTTATAGACAGAAGATGTCATATGGCAAGAAATGTAGGTATAGACAGAATGTGAAATATAAGGAACTAGGAATTTTTTTTTAAACATCTATAGGTAATGGTCAGTCTCTTGGTAAGAGTGTGACATGGTCTTAAATATATTTTAGGAAAATTTGGGGAAAATTAGTTTGGCATGGAATTATTGTAGAAGGTAAGACATTAGAAGTAGAGAAAGCTGTTAGAATAACCTAATAATAAGCCTGGTCTAAACAGTTCATAACTGAAAATAGGGGAAATCTTTGGAAATAAATGGAAGCATAGGAGATTTGTGGAGGAAAGAATAAGAAATGAATAGGACTGAAAACTCTTCATGAAAGTGAGGGGTAAAGGAAAGGAATAAAACATTTTAAGCTGAGGGTGAATGACTGAGAGAAAAATCACAATAAATAGAAACTGGAATGGTAAGAGTAATTAAAAGCAAGTTTTGAACAGAAAAGGGAAAGAGATAGAATTATATTTCTTAATTTTGAGAGGTTGACTTGGACATCAATTTGGAAATGTTCAATTGGCATCTGGAATTTCAGAACTGGAATACAGGTGAGAGATGAAGGATTACAGTGTGTGAGTCCTTTGAGGAAAAAGAATAGAAAGATTTAGGAAAAGAATAAAAGGAAGAATATCCAGCAAAGAAACATAGTAGGAAATAGAGGTTGGAAAAGGGTCAATATAGTAGGAGTGCAGAGGTCCCTTTTTCGAAACATGAATCAATATTCATGTCAGCAATGTTGTAATTGGATCTCCATGCTCGAAATTTAAGTTTCTCTCTAAAACTCAATTATGTCAATTATGTTTCATCAAAAATTTTAAGTAAATGGGTCTGCTTAATTTTTTTAGAAACCTATAATTGTTGAAAGAACATGTGGCTTAGTTCTAGCAAAGATTCTTGCCAAAGTTAGGTTCCTTAAGATTTTAGCTATTCTAAGAACTAAAAATAATTTACACATTATAATAAAAAATCTATATATTCAATCAAGGGAGAAAAAATTTAAAGACATTGATTTTAAGATTTAATTCTAATTTTAGTAAGAATATTTTAAAGGTCATGATCTTAAGATCTTGAGAATGAAACATTCTACTAGAGACATAATATTCTGTAAGTACTGTGGACACTATACCCAACACATCAGAAACACTATTTTTTAGCTCATCATATCATGTAAATATAATATTTTTTCATTTATTTTTTGCCTAGGCATAATGTGTCTCTCCATTCATTCATTTAAAAATGTTTATTGAACACTTCAGATGCATCAGTGAACAAAACGGAAAAAAATCTCTGTTCTTTCAGTAAAGGTTGCAGTTCAGACAATGAGGTCTAACTCTAAATTGACCTTATAAAATGTGACGCATTTGCTGTTAAACTTATCAGTGTATTTATGCACTGTGTATCTAAAAATCTTTTATTTTTCTCCCTCAGAAAATCTGTCTTTCAAGTGTGAGGGAAACCAAATGACATTTACTCCTGTCTACTTAAATAATACTTGAACTGTTAATTCTCACTAAAAATGTCCTATGCCCTACTCCTCAAAAGCAGACATACTTACTTTTTTTAATTCAGATTATAACAAAAGATAAAAGGCAGATCAAATTCCAAACAACTGACCATTGAGATCCTATGTCTGAACTTTGTCCTTCCTGGAGGGACCATAGATTTTGCACCTAATTAAATAGAGACTGAGTAATGGATTAGTGCTCTCAATGATTTTTTGATTTAGTAGACTAACTGAAAATTTCCACAGGGCAGAGTGCAATTTACTTGTGTGCCCCAATTAGCACTGCTAACTGGGGCACAAAATCGGCATAAAACTGGGCCCTGATTTTGTATCAGCCACCATTCAGAGAATGGCAAATAGCCAAGAAGACTTGGAGGAAAGTCTTTAGCATCCCTCTTTCTCGTACTTGTTAAACTACACAGTAGTCCAGTGTTATTTTTATAGGAAAGTTTACAGGTTGTGGATTATCAAAAGGGATATGGTTCATTAAAAAAAGATGGAAGAGCTGAAAACCTTACACTGATAGGGAGATAAAAGGGCAATCGAGGCACTGGTAATTATTTCTAGAAGTTCTTGAGTGCCAAGCTGAATCCCAACAGCAGCTTCTTTTGTAGAAAGAAATACATTAAAATGTTGTAATTTTGCACCTGACCAAAAAAGAACAAAAACAAAACAAAACAAAACAAAACAAAAAACAAATTAAAAAAAAAACCTCTTGTGCTATGTTTCCATAGATTGTTTATGAGAACCATGTAGCCACATAATGAAAATATCTATCTATGCTTCACAGGTTTTCTCTGCCATTTTTAATCGTCTTTCAGAAGCCCGTGGATCCACATTTAACGAATGAGAATTTTTAACACATTTGTTTACCATTTGAAAGCCCAACATTTTCTTTAATCTAATATTGAATTTCCTGCTATTTATTCATTTAATAATAGGCTTCAATACAAACACATAGTAATGTTACCAAAAGGGCAAATGTAGTAAATAGCCTCATGAAGAAAAGTCTGCCAGCTTTTCATAATGCAAATTGGGAATCTTGTTAAAACATGATTGTGCATAGGACCTTTACAGAATGAAAACAACTCTTCTTCAGAAACCCATCTTGACTTTGCTTAAATTATATTAGAACAAAATACCAGTTGTGGCTCTTTCATTACCCTCCACCCTGAACTGCCTCTCCTCTGTGGATTGCTGCAGGCACTGAGCCAGTGTTAATACAGGTGGGTGGTGCTTGTGAATATAGGCAGAGCAAAAATGAAGCATCAGGCTTAGGACAGCTTTCATTTAGGGAAACATACAAGTACAGTGCATCTTTGACCTCCAAATTAACCAATCATCTTACATGTTATGATACTAACACCCTGCCTTCCATACTAGTAGGATGAGAGCTTTGCAGTTCTTGACCATTCTATGTAGTGCATTGATATTTTGTCACATACACTCTTTTTAATGTGATGGATGCAATTTGCAATTCTTCACACTTTCTTTTTCTTAATTAAAATTGCCCACTAAATGTCAACACTAAGTTGAATTCCCATCAGCAACATTATATAAAAAGCTGTTTAGAACACTGGGAATTTGTCAGCTCAGGTACCTATAAACCAAAAATATCATATAGTTGAAGAAGACTTTAGATTAATTCAAGGCAAGACTAGGATGATTCACTATATTTAGCACTCTACTCCAAAGACTGTGGACAGGATAACTGCTCCTTTATTTGTGGCTAAAAATAACTTACATAATCAATAATCAATCAAGAGAAAGGTAAGTACATACTAAAATTCAGAATACTTCTACATTGTAATATAGGGTGTGTTAACCCACCAAAGTATAGTATAAAACATAAAGGACAAAAGTATTAAAAATAGCTATAGTATCAATAATTTCTTAATGAATACACAATATAAAAAGATGTAAACTGTGACATCAAAAATATAAAATGGTATAGAAATGAAAGGGTAGAGTATTTGTATGTAATTGAGGTTGTTATCAGCTAACAGACTTTTATATCTATAGGATGTTTTATGTAAGCATTAGAGAACCACAAAGCAAAAATCTATAGTACATATACACAAGATGAAGAGAAAGAAATCAAAACATCATCATTTCACAAAAGAAGATACCAAGAGAGGAAATAAGGAACAAAGGAACTACAAAACAGGAAACAATAACATCATATGAGTAAGTACTTACTGATTAATAATTACTCTAAATGTGAATGAATTAAATACTCCCATCGAAAGCGGCAGAGTGACTGAATGGATTAAAAGCAACATTCAACTATCTGTTGCCCACAGGAGACTCACTTCAGCTTTTAGGACATACATTGACTCAAAGTGAAAGGATGAGAAAAGATATCCCAGACAAATGGAAAGAAAAATAGAGCAAGGGTGGCCATACTTATATCAGACAAAATAAACTAAATAAAAAACTGTAACAAGAGATGAAACTGTCACCATATAAAGTTAAAGGGGTCAATATATCAAGAAGATATAGCAATTGTAATATATATGCACCTGATATCAGGGTACCTAAATATATTAAATAAATACTAACACGTATGAAGGGAGAAGATCACCATTGGTGAATAGACACCAATACAGTAATGGTAGAGAACTTCAATACCCCACAGTCAGCAATGAATAGATTGTCCAGATAGAAAAACAATATGGAAACACTGGATTTGAACTATACTTCAGACATAATGGACCTACATATTTATAGAGATTATTTCATCCAAAGCAACAGAATAAACATTCTTATCAAATGCACATGGAACATTCTCCAGAATAGATCACATCCTAGGTCATAAAACAAACCTCAAGAAATTTAAAAGACTGAAATCAAACCAACTATCTTTTTTTTTTTAATTTTATTTTTATTCTTTGCCCAAGGGGTACAGGTCTGTGAATCATCAGGCTTACATCTTTCACAGCATTCACCAAAGCATAAACCCTCCCGAATGTCCATAACCCATCCACCCTATCCCTACCCTCCCACCCCCCAGTAACCCTCAGTTTGTTTTGTGAGATTAGGAGTCTCTTATGGTTTGTCTCCTTCCCCATCCCATCTTGTTTCATTATTTTTCCCTCCCTACCCCCCACACAGACATTTCCCCAAAGAAGACATCCAAATGGCCAACAGACACATGAGAAAGTGCTCAACATCACTCGGCATCAGAGAAATACAAATCAAAACCACAGCGAGATACCACCTTACACCAGTCAGAATGGCTAAAATCAACAAGTCAGGAAACGACAGATGTTGGCGAGGTTGCGGAGAAAGGGGAACCCTCCTACACTGTTGGTGGGAATGCAAACTGGTGCAGCCACTCTGGAAAACAGTATGGAGATTCCTCAAAAAGTTGAAAATGGAGCTACCCTACGACCCAGCAATCGCACTACTGGGTATTTATCCTAAAGACACAAAGGTAGTGATCCTCAGGGGCACGTGCACCCGAATGTTTATAGCAGCAATGTCCACAATAGCCAAACTATGGAAAGAACCTAGATGTCCATCAACAGATGAATGGATAAAGAAGATGTGGTATATATATACAATGGAATACTATGCAGCTATCAAAAGAAACGAAATCTTGCCATTTGCAACGACATGGATGGAACTGGAGGGTATTATGCTGAGCAAAATAAGTCAATCAGAGAAAGACAATTATCATATGATCTCTCTGATATGACCAACTATCTTTTCTGACCACAATGGTATAAAACTAGAAATCAATAACAAGAGGAAAACTAAAATTCACAAATATGTGGAAATTAATAACACACTCTTGAAAAACCAATGGGTCAAAGAAGAAATTTTAAAAAATGCCTTGAAACAAATAAAAATGGAAACACAACATACAAAACCTTCTGGTATACAGTAAAAGCAGTTTTAAGAGGGAAGTTTGTGGTGATAAATGCCTACATTAAATATACACATACAGGTGACTAACGGCATAATAAAAAAAACACATACACACATACACACACACACACATATCTCCCAAATAAACAACCTAACTTTATACTTCAAGGAATTGAAAAAGAAAAATAAACAAAGACCAAATTTAGCAGAAGGAAGGAGATAACAAATATCAGAGTCAAAATAAATAAAATAAAGAATAGGAAAATATTAGAAAAGATCCACAAAAGTTAACAATTGGTTTTTTGAAAAGATAAATTAAACTAAGTAACTTTAGCTAAACTTATCCAGAAAAAAAGGACTCAAATAAATAGAATGAAAGAAAACACATTACAAACGATACCACAGAAACACAATAGATCATTAGAGCCTGAAAAAACACTTACATGCCAACAATGGGACAATCCAGGAGAAATGGAAAAATTGCTACAAACATATAACATAACAAGACTGAATCATGAAGAAACAGAAAATGTGAATACACAAATAACATACAAGGAGAGTGAATCAGTACTCGAAACCTCCCGACAAATAAAAACCTAATACAGATGGCTCCCCAGGTGAATTCTATACCATTCTAAACATTTAAGAAGAATTAAAGCTAATATTTCTCAAACTTTTCCAAAAATTGAAGAGGTGGGAATACACCCAAACTTACTTAATGAGGCCAGCATTACCCTGATACCAAAGTCAAATAAAATACAGGAAAATTACAGGCCAATATCTCTGATAAATATGGATGCAAAGACTCTCAACAAAATTCCAGCAAACTGAAACCAATGGAATGTCAAAAGGATCCAGTGGGATTTACCCCTGGGATGCACAGAAGTTTCAACATATGCAAATCAATAAAAGTTATACACCACATTAACAGAAAAAAGATAAAAATTTATATGATCATCTCAACAAATACAGAAAAGGCATCTGACAAAATTTAACATCCTTTAATGACAAAAACTCAACAAAGTGGGTAAAGAAGGAACATCCTTCAATATAATGAAGCACAATCATGACAAGCCCTTAGTTAACATCATACTGAATAATGTAAGATTGGAAGTTTTTCTTCCTAGATTAGGAATAAGACCCCACTCTCCTCATTCCTATTCAACACTGTACTGAAAATCCCTGCCAGAGAAATGAAGGAAGAAAAAGATCTAAAAGGTATCTAAATTTAAAAGGTAGAAATAAAATTATCTGTTTGCTAATGATATGATCTTACATATAGAAAATACTAAAGACTCCACCAAAAAACTGTTAGAACAAATAAACAAATTCAGTAAAGTTTCAGGATTCAAAATCAATAGATAGAAATAAGTTGCATTTCCATACAGTAACAATGAATTTTTCTGAGAATGAAATAAATCAATCACATTTACAACAGCATCAAAAACAATAAAATAGGGCGCCTGGGTGGCTCAGTGGGTTAAAGCCTCTGCTTTCGGCTCAAGTCATGATCTCAGCGTCCTGGGATCAAGGCCCGCATTGGGCTCTCTGCTCAGCTGGGAGTTTGCTTCCTCCTCTCCCTGTCTCTCTGCCTGCCTCTCTGCCTACTTGTAATCTCTCTCTCTGTGTCAAATAAATAAATAAAATCTTTAAAAAAAAAAGAAAAACAATAAAATACTTTGGAATAAATTTAACCAAAGAAGTGAAAGATCTATATATACTGAAAACCGTAAGACACTAATGAAAAAAATTAAAGAAGACACAAATAAAGATATCCCATGTTCATGGATCAGAAGAATTAATATTGTTAAAATGTCTCAACTACCCAAAGTCATCTATAAGTTTAATGCAACCTCTATCAAAATTCTAATTGAATTTTTTACAGAAATAAATAATCCTAAAAGTCATATGGACCCCAATATTAAAAAAGAACAAAATTTGAGGCAATTCATTTCTGGATATCAAACTATATTACAAAGCTACAATAATCAAAATAATATGGTATTGGCATAAAAACAAACACATAGAGCAGTGAAATTGAACACAGAGCCCCAAAATAAAACCTCACGTATACAGTCAGCTAAAGGACACAAAGAATATTCAACAGGGAAAAGACAGTCTCTTCAATAAATAGTGTTGGGAAAACTGGATATCCACATGCAAAAAAAAAAAATTAAATTGGATCCCTATTGTACAGCACTCACAAAAATTAACTTGAAATGAATTAAAGATGCTAACATATGACCCAAACCCATAAAATTCCTAGAAGAAAACACAAGCAAAAATCTCCTTGGCATTGATCTTAGCAATGATTTTTTGGACAAGACACCAAAAGCTGAAAAAATAAAAGCAAAAATAAAGAGCTAAGACTATATCAAGCTAAAAAGCTTCTTCACAGTATAGGCAACAGTCAACAAAATTAAAAAGCAACCTATGGAATGGGAGAAAATATTTGCAAGCCATATATCTGATATGATATTAACAACCAAAACATATAAAAAACTAATAAAATTCAATAGAAATAATATTAATAACAACCCAATTTAAAAATGGGCAAAGGACCTGAATAAACATTTTCCCAAAAAGACATAGAAATATTCAGTAAGTACATGAGAAGGTGATCAACGTCACTAATCATTAGGGAAATGAAAATCAAGGCCCAATAAGATACCACCTCACACCTGTTAGAATGGCTATTTTCAAAAAAGCATACACTTACTCTATGACTCATAAATCTTAATCCTGGACATTATCTTAGAGAAATGAAAAATTATGTTCATAACAAAACTGTACACAAATGTTCACAGCAACTTTATTTGTAATAGTCTAAAACTAGAACCAATGCTAGTGTCCTTCAATGGGTCAAGGTTAAACGAACTGTGGTATACACATACCACTGAATAATACCCAGCAATAAACAGAAATGAATTATTGATATATGCAAAAAAGAGCAACTATTGGCTCATGTGATTGTATTTATGAATTTATATTTGTAGTTATGTGTTCCAAATCATATTTTAACTTGCTGATAAAATTATTCAATCCCAGGTTCGAATTGTTGGTGTGTGTACATGGAGTATGGGAGGGAAGAAGCAGAAAAACAAAAAGAAAAGAGAGAATGAGTTACCACTGTATGAGGAAGAGGAAGAAAAATAAACAGAAAGAGACAGAAGAAAAAGAGAAGAGGAAGGGGAAAATCTTAGCTTTATTCCCACCATGGAGTTGTTTAAACCTAATCATGCCTGAAGATTCACCCACTCTGAAGCCAAGGATTACCTTTAAATATTCACAATGCCATCTCTACCTTATTTCATAGCTAATAGGAGTTTTGGTGATTTTCATCTATGTGTGAGTTTTTAAATAACTTCAGTTTAACTTTATAAGGCTGAAAATTCCATTTTTCAATAACTGAACAGAATTTAGATTTTTTTATTGTGTTAATGATTTTCAATACAATGTAATCATCACTAGGACCCCCATTAAATACTTGAATCTATTATGTAAAAGAGATAGCAAAAATTTTCCAAATTCAAAAAGTTAAAAATGTCTACGCCTCTCATAAGTTGTCTATTTTATTATGTAAAAGTTGCTTGATTTTTCAAGTTTCAACAACTACATCTATTTCCATTCCAGTTATATCTCTATAATCTTGTCATTCGATAGCAATCAGATATGACTACAACCTCAAGAAGATGAAGTCATAATTACTTCATACTAATATATCTTTGTCTTCTATAATAGCCATTGACTTAAAGCCTTTGTGACATTAAGTTTAGTTATCAACATATTTCAGTCACGTGTTGAAAGTCATTAGGATATTACTTCTTGTTTTGGTTAGCTTGCTATTAGTTATATGTTCTGAGTTCAATTTTAATATTTCTGTGTTTATCTGAGCAAAGGATATTAAGGATTCCTTCTAATGAGCCTTCTGATTTTGCTGCTTGATCTTTAGGATTTGTGAGATGCTTCCAATACAGTTCATCTAACTTTATCCTTACAAAAACACCCATGTGGAAGTTGGACACATGTTATTCTTATTTTACATATGATAGAACTGAGGCTAGGGAAGTCACTTGGCTCTTAGGTGGCTCACTTGGAACTAGAATCTTTTTTTTTCTTTTTCTTTTTCTTTTATGTATATGAGATGATGGATACAAACTAAACTTCTGTGGCAATCATTTCACAATATTTGAAAGTTAAATCATTATGATGTATATCTTAAACATACACAGTTATGAATATCAATTATATTTTAATAAAACTGGGAAAAATAACTTAAATAAATATGTGTGGAAACACAATGTAGTTACTCACAGCTAACTGGTCTCATGAGTATCCAAACAGAGATTAGAACAAATCCCTCAACAAATAATCCCATTTGATAAAAAAAAAAAAGTGATAAGGAAAATGTGGCATGCGCGCACACACACACACACACACACACACACACACACACACACACACACACACAGGAATATCAACCTTTAAAAAGAAGAGATCAGGGCACCCGTCAGACTGACTCTTGATCTCAGCTCAGGTCTTAATCCCAGGGTCATGAGTTCAAACTGCACAATAGGCTGAGCATGGAGCCTACACATGTATAGACCTGGAGAGAAGTATGCTAAGTGAAATAAGTCAGACTGAGAAAGACAAAATACCATAGGATTTCACTCATATGTGTCATCTAAAGAACAAATGAACACACAAACAAAAATATAAACACAGACTTATAAATAGAGAACAAACAGTAGTTTCCAGAGCGGAGGCAGTCAGGGGATGGGCAAAATGGGTGAAGGGAAGTGGGAGGTACAGGCTTCCAGTTAATGGAATGAGTAAGTCATAGAACTAGAATCTTGTTCTACTCTTTACAGTATCACACACACACACACTCTCAATTGACTAAATAGGCTTCCCCAAGATAATTTAATACTTTTTTGTAAACGAGGGATTGGAACATAATATCAGCATGGATTTTTGCATGTCAAAATGCAACCATGTACAAAAATGAACTCAAAATAATCATAGACCTAAATGTGAAATACAACATGACAAAACTCATATAGGAGAAACAATAGAAAATCCAGATGATTTTGGACTTGGTTATGATATCTTGGATACAACATTAAAAGTACATACCATAAAATAAAAAATTAATAAGTTGGACTCACTGAAATTAAAATTTTCTGTTTCATAAAGGACGCTGTTAAGAGAATGAAAAGACAAGCCCAGACTGGGAGAAAAATCTTTGCAAAATGCTTATATAGTAAAGTACTTTTACCCAAAATATATAAAGAACTGTATCAAAAACTAATGATGTACTGTGTGGTGACTAACATAACATAATAAAAAGAAAAAAAATCTGTTAAAACAGAACAATAAGAAAACAACCCAATAAAACAGTAAGCAATAGCTCTAAACAGACAACTTAACAAAGAAGATATACAGGTAGAAAAAAGCACATAAAAGATGTTTAACATCATATGTAAGTAAGGAATTGCCACTTAAAAATATCAGTGAGGTATCACCATGTACATATCCAATGAGAATGTCTAAAATTCAAAACCCTGATGATATCAAAGGCTAGTGAGGATGTAGAACAATAGGAAGTTTCATTCACTACTCTTAGAAATACAAATGATACAAATGATATAGCCACTTTGGAAGACAGTTTGGTAGTTTCTTACAAAAGTAAACATACTCTTACCATATAACCCAGCAATCAAATTCCTTGGTGTTTACCCAAATGAGCTGAAAACTTATATCTACATAAAACCTGCACACAAATGTTTATAAAAGTTTTATTCATAATTGCCACAAATTGGCAAGATGTCCTTCAAAAGATGCATGGATAGAAAAACTGTGTAGATCCATAAGTGAAATATTAATTAGCAATAAAAAGAAATCCACAATCAAGCCACAAAAGACATGGAAAATTCTTTTTTATTTAGGTATAATTAACTTACAGTATTATATTAGTTTCAAGGGTACAACATAATGATTCAACAATTCTATACATTTCTCAGAGCTAATCAATATAAGTGTACTCTTAATCCCCTTTATCTATTTCATACACCCATCCCCATCTTCCCTATGGAAACTACCAATTTGTTCTCTGTATGTAAGTGTCTTTAAGTGTCTCTTTATCTATTTTTTCCTTGTTCATTTATTTTGTTTGTTAAATTCCACATATGAATGAAGTCATATGGTATTTGTCTTTCTTTAACTGACTTATTTCACCTAGCATTATACACTAGGTCCATCCATGTTGATGCAAATGGAAATATTGCATTCTTTTTATAGCTGAATAATATTCCCTTGTATGTGTTCTGTATCCATTCATCTTTAATGGACACTTAGATTGCTTCCATCATATTGGTTCTTGTATATAATGCTGTTATAAACATAGGGGTGCATATGTCTTTTTATTTCCTTTGGGTAATACCCAGTAGAATAATGGATCATACGATAGTTCTCTTTTTTAATTTTTTGAGGACCCCTATACTGTTTTCCACAGTGGCTATACTAGTTTGCATTCCCACCAACAGTGCATGAGGATTCCTTTATCTCCACAGCATAAAGCACTTGCTACTACTTGTGTTTTTCATTTTAGCTGTTCTGACAGATATAACATGATATTTCATTATAACTTTAATTTCCATTACCCTGATGACTGGTGATGTTGAACATCTCTTCATGTGTTTGTTGGCTATCTGTATGTCTTCTTTGGAAAAATATTTATTCAGGTCTTCAGTCCATGTTTTTAAATTAGATTATTTGTTTGTTTGGGTTTTTTTTTGGTGTTGAGTTGTATAAGTTCTTTATATATTTTGGATATTAGCTGACATGAAGGTTTCCTAAATGTATAATACTAAGTGAAAGAAGTCAAACTGAAAAGGCTACATACTGTGTGATTCCAACTATATGACATTTTGATAAAGGCAAAACTATGAAGATGGCAAAAAGCTCAGTGTTCACAGATGTCTGGGGAGAGGAAGAGAAGAAAGGTTGGAGCTCAGGGGATCTTTAAAGCAATGAAATTATCCTGTATGATACAGTATCGGTGGATATATGTCACAATACATTTGTCAAACCCATATAATCAATGTACAGTACAAATGATGAACCCTAATATATCTGTGGACTTTAGTTAATAATGTATCGATATTGGCCCATATACTATAACAAATGTCCCACACTAATGTAAGATGCTAGCTATGGGGGAAAGTGGTGTGACGGCAGGGTGAGGGGATATATGGGAACTCTCTATTTTTTGCTTAATTTTTCTCTAAGCCTAAAACTGCAAAAATAGTCTATTACTTTAAAACATACATTCATGTCAGAAAATACGTAGCTCAAGTTACTTTAAGCTTTCTGTGAACCTTATTTTTTACAGAATTAGTAAAGAGGATCACTATCCTCTGATTCAAAAAGCCCATAAAATGTTCACATAGCTACTCAGAGTGAAAGATGAAAAGATAAATTAGTGATTCTTCTTCACCCAGTGAATCCTAAAAGCCTTTATTTTTACTTAGTTCCAACTATAATGGTTAAAAACAAAACTGAAATATTATGCACAGTGAGCACTGAATGCAGACAGTCCTCACATGTATGACAGGAAACTGTACACGTGATATCCCAATGTATTCAGTGTTGCATGGTGCATTGGTTTTGATTTGGAACTCTTGCCTGTTGAAAGTATAATAACATAGGTATAAGGGTTAGATATCCATATGCATATCCATATGCAAATATATATATAAATTCAAATACCTATACAAGCTTATGAATGCAAAAATTCCACTGCTAATGACTTTGAGCTTAATTTTCCAAAGGTAATTTAAAGAAATTGTAACTTTATACATGAAATCACAGAAATTGAAGCTTTCTAACCCCTTGCTGAGGTAAGATAATATCTATGTCTATTTAATTTTGATCATGAAGACCTAGGAGAGGGACCATGTCATCTTCCCCATTGAGAATAATGGTAGGAATCCTATCAGCCCCCTCCCCACAAAGTAACAATTAATAGTAACAATAATGGTAATGTGAGAGCCGGTTTAAGCTATAATGATACCCTAGATGGACTGAAGATTTGCCATCCTATCATTGCATTCAGCCAGCTTGCTAATCAAATACTGGCAGAATGAACTGGAGTTTAAGTAGCATCATTATTATGATTTAAATGTAACTCTTATGAAAGACTGACAACCTTGGAAAGTAAAGTCATCCATTTATTCACAAAATAGGCAGTGCACTTGCAGTGACAATGCTCACTTCCCTTTCACTGACCTGCCAAGCAGTTTGAACTCTTTTCCAAAAGACCACATCTGGTGTGAAGAGAGTCTTAACCATTAAGGAGCAAATGCCCACATCATCATAACTGATATAACAGGGCTGGCAAACTGGAAGCATAAAAAAGCCCCATGTACTGTTCCCAAAAGACCACAGGGCATTCAGCTACTGCAAATGTCAAGAAATTGGTATATTATACTTCCTGTCTCAGGAAATTTGCATATGATAAAATTTAATTAAACTAAAAATGAGAGATACATTTAAGCTTGCACTCCATGCCCAAATGTTACTTCATGAGAGTTTCTGAGGATCTGAAACTCTATAGAGGCTTGGTGGGGAAGATCAATATAATCAGCCTTTCTTTATTCTCTACTTACAGTCTACCCAGCTTTTTCTTTTTTATGTTTCAAAAGTTATGGAGAACACCATAAGCAGGGTAAAGTATTGATAACCAAATTTTCATTATACTTTTTCTAACATATCCTCAAATATTATCATCACACCACTGACTTCCTTCAAGATTCCATGATACTCCATAATCATATAATGGGCTTTTCCTCATTCTCTCAATCAGCAACCTCAGGAATGAAATCCTTTTTTCCTGGGAAAAATGGCAACTATATGTACAAAAATACTAAAAACATTCCATTCAATGCTTTGTGACAGATTAATCTATAGCCTTACTTGTATTCATTCATTCAATTCTCAAAACGAATCTATTTTTATCCCCATTTTACTGATGATAAAGCTGGGGTCACATCACTGAGTTAGTAATTAGTGGAGCCTAGAGAGAGAAATAGTCATGTTCTGTTTCCTCCTTTCCCCACAAATTAAGCAGTATAACACCAAGTCCACAAAATATCCAATAGTACATGAATTGTTATCAAATTCCATTTGATTCAAAATTAGGGTCACAAGAAATAAATTTTTACCCATCAGGTTAAATATTTCCATAGTCAGAATCTCTGCCTTGGCAATTTTGGTGTCTCTCATTCTACTACAGACATAAATTTGATAAATGACTAAAATGTAGGGGATTTCCTCAGGCATCATTATTCCAAAAAGTCATTTCATATCTAGAAATGTAATTTGCATATAACTATAGTAAAATCTGAGTAGGATAGGTGAGAAAGAATCTGCCACAAAAATATTGTACATTCCATGTATCATCAATACCTACTTCCCTATATCCTAGTCCTTCATGAACTACCTTCTTCAACCAAAAACAAAACAAAATCCACCAATGTCACCACCAAAACATACACATATTTGCATATAAAATTATAAGCAGACATTTTGTATGTGTTTTTAAAAATTAGATGTTATAAATGGTTCTAATTAATAAATTGTCTCATAGAGGGATGTAAAATGAATGTCATCACTTACCCAAAAATGTTTATGGCAAATACTGCTAATTGATTATATGGGTATTTCCTATGAAATTGTTATAGGGTATGAAGATCTTTCTTTCTTTCTTTCTTTCTTTCTTTCTTTCTTTCTTTCTTTCTTTCTTTCTTTTCTTTCTTTCTTTCTTTCTTTCTTTCTTTCTTTCTTTCTTTCTTTCTTTCTGAAAATCATTCTTAACAAACTCTCCATGCAACATCTGGAGATGGATTATAAAATGAAATATTGTTCTTATATTTCCTGAGAAAGTAAAACTACTGTACCAATTTAACCACTAATGGCAAAGTCCTTATTATACAAGTCCCAAATATGGAAGAAAAATGACGCATGTAACTTATTTGGCTGTGTCTCATTTCAAAATCATCTGTCACAATTAATTATCTGACATATTGTGCTGGGCAGAGGGCTCAGCAGTAACCCTCATGGAACCCTACTTCTCATTTGCATGGTTTGACAAATGGTTTAGTTCAGTTTGCTACCATGTTCAGCTGTCAATCAACCTTTAATTTTTTTTTTTTTTGCAGGTCTTCTTTACTGAATCTTTTCCCTTTGTGGGAAAAAATACACTAATTCCCATTGAATAAATCTGTTAGCTTCATTTTTCAAGAAAAAAACTCCCATTAGAGATGTACATTAAAGGGAAGAAAAGGGAAACAGAAAATCTAGGAAGCTGACTTATAGAAATGGTCTGCCTATAACTATAGTAAAACAAGGAGTTTGCTTGTACTCCAAAGATTCTATGTGGGATACAAAATCTTAAGTATCTTCAATATCATTGTTTCATTAAACATGGGAAATATATGAACACAAAAACATAACTGTTCCCAATAAGATACAATGAAAAACCATCTAAAGTTAAATTCATATTTGTTGAAAATTCTACATATTTTATATTTATTACACACACAATTTCTTCATCCATTGATTAATTGAGGGACACCTGGCTTGTTTCCACATGTTGGGTATTACACCTAATGTTGCAATGAACAGAGGGTCCTTACATCTTTTTGAATCAGTGTTTTTGTTTTCTTCAGATAAATATCCAGAAGCTCTTCTTAATTAGCAGAAGTCCCATGTGGTTGAGAATGCTTCTCCACTCCATCCTCAATGTACAGGGAGCTTAGCTCTACCCTGGATATCTCTACTTCAGAGCCCAACCAAACCTAGCAAGAAAGATGACTGTGTTCACTTATGCTACTTATTAACCTTTCACAAATTCTGACTAAAGCTGCTGATGTTTCTTCACTACCTCATTTCTTAGAACCATCTTCATCTTTCCTCTCAGATCATCACATATTAAATAATTCACATCTCATACTCTTCAAATGTTTTGGAACAGACATTCTCTCATCAAATAATAATAACTTATTTATAAATTATTATTCTAATTGTGACTTGTATATTATAACATATATACAAACCTAGACATTTTTAAAGGATTAGATGACAAAGTAAACACTATTTTATGATTTCTGTTTTAATTTTCTGCTAACAGTATACAACTGTATGTCCTCACAAAAAATACTGTTAAACCTATTTTAGTGAAAGTAATGTAACTAAATTCGTATTATTTGTGGAGTTATTCTTTAACCCGAAAATTACAAGCAATGCTTGATTCGATTTATTTCAATCATTGGTTTTAATGGATCTCATAGCTTAAAAGCATATCTTTCAAGAATATGTAGATAGACATTAAAGAAATGCATCAGTATTTGTACTTCTAATTATTTATACCCATTTTTCAGTCACGTACCAATTATACAAAGGTTATTTTTTTAAAATTTATCTAGTAAACTTCCTATCTTCTTGTCATTCATTTTTTTCTTTAAAAACAAATTGGAAATTATATTATATGTTATATAATTATAATTTTTATATTATAAAAATAAATCAGTATTCATTAAAACTCTTCACTTGGCAGGTTTTTAAATGGTGTAGGTTTCCAAGTATTTAATAATGATCATCATCATAACTAACAGTAATCAAAAATATCCCCACATAAGGCAGTCTCAACTTTTTCTACTATAGCTTCATTTGTTCCTCATAGTAATGCTATGAAATAGGCATTATTTCTAAGCTTTATTTACGAATAGGCTTTATTTATGAATACACACACGAATGAGCTTTTATAGGTGACAGAGCATTTTTCCCAGCATTTCTAGATTTATAATAACTCTCCATATCATTGGAGGTTTTTTGTTGTTTGTTTGTTTTGGAAGTTGTCCCTTTCTCAGTCATGTGTTGTAACTTGAAGGAATGGTAAAGTGTAAGAGACTGGGTGTAAGTGTGTGCATTCATGTGTGTGTGCTCTAAAAATATCTTTTATACACCATAGTACTAAAGGCCATTATCATCCCAGAAAATTATTGCAAATTTGAAAAACTTTTCCTATGAAAAAGTCAAATTTAGCTTTGAAAATACTTTCACACACTTGGTTACAAAATGGCACAGAACTACTCTTTGGAATAAAGATTTCATAGTCATTCTCAATCTCTTCACATAGTAATATAAAGATTTTATCAAAAACAAAACCCCAAATCCATTACAATTGGCACATGATACTACAACTAGTTGCAATAAGATAAGACTAAATGAGATTGTGGGGTGGGGAGATTGAAGACAGAGAGACAGAGAGAGAGAGAGAGAGACCATCAGGATTTCCTCCTGCTACGTCCTCTACACTTCTAAAGACAGACTTCTGATCTGTCAACTCAGCTTCATGTCAGGCTATTCAGAAATGCTGAATTCCTTTATTGTTTTTAGATTAAAGTAACTATATATGGATATTTAATGGTTTCTTTTTACATTTTAGCCTGAACTCCCCCCCGCAAGTGTTTTGAGCACCCAACACTGGAGTTTAATCAGACTTGCACTTGTCTCACCATCAGAGGCAGAAATGTGGTCTTAATGCCTGTTATAGAAGACATGCAAAAATCCAGAACCAGATGATCTTTCCTGGAGACACTAGAAGTTTCTCAAGTTCTAGAGTCAATGTCCATCCTCTCCACTGACATAAAAAGGAAATCAATCATCTAACACAGACCACACTGGAAACCAGCTCTCAACTGGTACAAAGTGAGCAAGAAAATGGCTTGGAGAAGGACCAGTCTGACATTCCTCATCTGACCTCCTGTTAGGATTCAGAGCATTTTGAAATAAGATTAAACCCAAAACATTATTTTTGTTTTTGTACTCTTTTCTTTGAAAAAAAAAATACTGAAAAGCACTATACCGCAAGTGCTACAATTTTTTCCTCACATTTTTTGTGAAATAGGATAGCTGCAGGATCTCCACAATTTCACTTTATCACCTATACCTCAATTTCCTTAAGTGTAAATTGAGAGTGTTAGTTGCAGCTCAGTGGTTTTCAAACTTTGTCAGCAGAGGCTTTTATTACATGACACGTTAGGTGGCACCATAAATGCGAATAAGAATGAATGAGGGCCCCACATACTTCTTTTTCCCCTACGGCAGCTTGCAAGGTCACTCTGAGGGATCTGAAAGTGCCACAGAACATGGCTTAAAAAAATATCAAACTAGGTCTCAAGGGCCCTCTCTAGCTCTAAGACATTATGATTGATGAATCAGGAAACCTAATTCAGCTTTATACTTTCTCCTTGCCTCAACTGAAGATGACTCAATATTATAAAATGGGAAATTTATGTAACTCTGTCACTTAAAGGCAGAAAAATTGTGGTCCAGACAATTCTACTGAAATGTTTTCATCTACACAGAGTTCATCCTCAATAAGGTCACTGAGGTTATTAACTAGACCCTTTGTACTCAACCATTCCCAAATAAGTTAAGTTGCTGCTATTCATTAACCTTTCTCTTTGTTAAATAGCAGCATTAGAAATCATCAATAGATGACTGCTCCAACTATACTTCTTTTAATGTGTACTTTTATTTTTGCCTTGCATTTGGAGGTCACCAAACAAGCCAAAAAACCTAGGAAGGCACAGAGGCAATAGGGACATAGCTATATAAAGAAGGCTTTCATTAACCTGCTGACCCACCATAATTTCAAATGTCAGCAACTAATCAGACACTCACTGACATCATCAATGAATGGAGATGAGAGATATCCTGTGGGATCAATCTTTTCTCTTACTCTGAAATATATATTTATAACACTGGAGGGTTACTTCTGCTCTGAAGTGATGGTGGGAAAATTTCCCTCTCCTATTGAAATACATGCTTCTAAAGCTGAAGTTAATCATTAATTTTGATGGAACAGCAAAAGCATTTATTTAAACGTCAGAAGCTGACTACATTATTGGCTTCTCTTCTACTAAATTCTCCTATGGCATTTTGACAACATGGGCAGCTGTAATGTTTGGTTCACTAATCCAAAAAGGACAAGGTAAGCTAAACTATATTCCTTTTCTTACAAAAAAATCTCTCTCCATTAACTGTATTTATCTTAATGGGAAAAACAAAAATAGGGTATTCATAATTACTTTGATTGCTAAAATTTCTAGTGTAATATCCAGTACTTTGTCCACTCCACCAGGCATACTAATCTCAGACATATAACAAGAATGTTTAAATGTGTTCAACCAAATCCAAGAGAAACAGAAAGTGGAAATTTACCTATGAAAGGCAAGAATTTATGATCTAAATTTTATTAATTTCATACTGTACATAAAACTTATCCTTACAATGAGTTTCGCTTGGCAAAATCATTGTTTGGACCATTACTGACTCAACAGTCCTAGCCAAATACCTAAATAAATATGAAATAATACTCCAAGTTTTCAATATATATAATATAATGTACAACAACTGGTCTCTACAAATTATTTTAGATCTCAAAAAAAACCCCTCATAATATAAATATTCTTCATCATTTGATACTCTTATGTCTCTCATTAAAGGTAACTGATACTATGAGAACATGGAATAAGCACGTTTGCATTTAATCCAATCCAATTCATCTCATTTAAAAACTATTCCCTAAAGATTTGATCTTATCCTTTAGAACAATTAAAGGAGAGAAACCAGGAAGAATCTGAAATAGATCATGTGTTCTTTGTGATAAAGTATCAATGTATCAAAGTGAGAAGAAAGAGTAAAATCTACAAAAAATATTAAGGAAATAAGGGAGAAAAATTCTATAAACTAAAGGTAACCACCAGTACCTGTATGGGGTATCAGCACCTAATTTCAAGGTTAAAAAAAACAAACAAAAAAACAACTCTTAAAATACAGCATTTACACTTAAAGCTGTATCTTTAGTTGTGAGAGCATGCTGGTATAATCAGAATCCACTAACACAATAATACTAATAGAATAATCAACACCTTTAATTGTTGATAACTCCTTTACAATAAGCCAGGAAAGTACCACAAAATTACTGATGAGCTGTTTAAATTAGAGTCCACATTTTGAACAGATATAACTAAGCAAAAATTCTAGGTCAGTGAAAAAACTATCCCATACTCATGTTCGCTTCAACAGATTTGAAAATCCAAGCTATTAATTTTATTTTGGAAATACTTCCTCACAGAATAATAGCTGTGACGATGTTCTTACAGTTTCTGTTCAGAGTTTGCTTCCTAAAAATTTTGTAACCTCATGTGAATCATTTAATATCCATGATATCTTTATGAAAAACAAAATAATTTCATAATCTAATATGAATTCCTTAATCCCTATGAGACTGCTTTGAAGATTAGAAGTTATAACAATTTCCAGTGAACCAATGAAGTTCATACACACTTCTGCTCCCACCATTGAAACATGTACATACACAAACCAGCTTCAATCAGATATGCCTCATTTTGCCGTGGATAACTTAATTAAATATAAAAGAACTGATAAACTATGGGTATAAAAATATTTAATTAAGTAAGAGAGAGACAAGTATAAAAGTTTGGGGAAAAAAATCAAGAGACTGTTTCATTCATAGTATACTACAAGTGTATTTGACTTTGTGTCCCCCTTAAAGAGAAGTAAACTGTAAACTATAAAACATTTAACATTGTACTTTTTTATGCAAGGAAGTTAATTTCAAGTCCCAATCAGCAGGTTCAACTTTCAAGAAAGGAGTTAGGCCCTAAATCAAAAGCCTGCTGAATGGATGTGCCCATTTTGAAATAAATGTTTAAAGTATTAGGTATTATTTTTATGCCTCCTGATTTTTAGCTAACTAACCACTTTCAGGTTCTATTAAGAGGGATTCTATTTAGATATATGGGTAGAGAGATAGAGAGTAGATAATTAAATATAGATTTTTCTCTCACACTACACACACACATACAGACACACAGACACACACAATTATAAAGTGTTAAATCAAGCATTATTTTCAAGGCTTTATAATCAAACATATTTTTTTGCCCAAATAATTTAAAGGGAAAGAATACTATATATTTGTCTCAGTCTATTAGTTTTCCAAAATTAGTTGGAATATTTAAACATTTCAAATACAGTTAAAGAATTCTGGAGATTAAGTGCATAAAATTTTAGGTTGTCTAAGTCAAGCCATTCATTTTGTGCTAGAGAAACTGAGCTACTCCAGTCTTGAAATTAATCACTTCATATGAAACATGAAGAAAACTATAGTGTATTAATAGTTTCTTTCCTCTTATGGGTTGTTCAGATGTTATGGCCTCCAGCTCACTCCATGACAGTTTATTCTTATAATTTGGGGAGTCTTGGCTTAATTTCTTCATACATATGAGACAATAAAATACCTGATAGACTTTTAATTTACAGATAAAATAGTTTAACAAAAATTATTGAAATTAATAATATAATTAACACTATATTATTGGTATACTTGGAGATTACAGCTATTATTTCTTCTAGACAACTGTTACAGACTTAATTATTTGGAGAAACACTTTGGGATAGAACCTGGATGCCCTAACATTAAAAGCATACCTAAGGGACCAACTTACGGACAATGTCCACATTTCAAAGTCCAACTTAATTTTATCTTCGCTTAAATGGATGTCATGCATTCTATTTATAATGTTGTCCAGCCATTTGAACTTAGGTAAAAAAAAAATGAGAAGCTTAAAGCATAGTCCTGAATACTGGATGCCTTTTGCTTTACCATGAATATATCAATTGTCTCATATTTCTACATTTTGGGTCTGTGTCTATGAAGAGAAGGTTGCAACCAATATGAATGTCATTACAAAATCTAACTGTGGTATTTTATGCTAGTGTATACCATTATCCCTGGCATATAGTAGGTATTTAGTTTTTCTAAGTAAATGAATGAATAAATGCATTTGTTTAAACAAATAAGAAACACAGAAACAAAACCTGTCATTTGTTTGTGTCCTATTTCCCAAAGGTGACTTCCTATAGTATTTATGTATTAAAGATTCTCTTTTCTGTGTAGAGTTTCTGTGATCTTAAAACTCAATTAAGGGCGCCTGGGTGGCTCAGTGGGTTAAAGCCTCTGCTTTCGGCTCAGGTCATGATCTCAGCATCCTGGGATCGAGGCCCACATCAGACGCTCTGCTTAGCGGGGAGCCTGCTTCCTCCTCTCCCTGTCTCTCTGCCTGCCTCTCTGCCTACTTGTGATCTCTCTCTGTCAAATAAATAAATAAAATCTTAAAAAAAAAAACTCAATTAAGATTTTTCAGTTTTATCTATCCACATTAGCAGTTGTTAGTTACTCTTTTTCTGACTAATGTTGGCATTAATTTCTGTGTATAATTCATTCTGTTTTTAAAAGCCCCACTGAGAAAGACTTTTACATCCCTTCATTACCCACAACTTATTTTGGCATTAAAATTTCTTAAATTAGACCTCAGTGCTATTGTGCTGGTGACCCTTACAAGTTTGTAAACAAATACATTGGTTCCCTATATGTTTATGATTTGCCTTTGAAACAGAGTGAAAATAAACTTACAATCTTTATGTATTCTCAACAGGCTTTGATGATACAATTAAAATACAAAATAACCAGAAGTTAAATTATCAATAAGAGTCATTTATTTTGCATTTTCATTTTAAAGAATACTTAAGAGAATTGTGATGAATTAGCAGTGACAAACTACTTCTTGCAGGCTGATTTTGTGTGGAGAGTTTAATTAAACTTTGCAGCTGTTTATCTCTATGATGATTAAATTTTCATATGTAAATTACATGTATTAAGATCCATATACTTATGTAAATGTCACTTGCCTTAATGTTTTGTGTTACTGTTATTAACATCTAACCATCAGTTTATAATCTTCTTGTATTGCAATCTATTGGCATGGGTACATTGTTAAAACAATTAGATTTAGATCCTAAGAACAAACAAATTTATTTTGCATTTTTATGTACTACTCAATGTTTACCATGCAATCTAAATATATTTAGAGAAAAGTAAAATCTAAAGCATCTAGGAAGAACACCTATTTCCAAAATCCATTCCTTAAAGAAGGCATTCTATATATCACCTAATGTATATAAACAGATGATTAAGAAAAAATATCAACAAAGAAAAACAATAATTATATTTCCCAGAAATGTAGAACATGTAGACAGTAGCAACAGATACAGCATACATATATTTTGGAGTTGCTATGTAGATATTATCAATATAGTACTTAAGAAAATGGAAGTCACTTCATATCACCTCCATATAAAAAACCTATTCAGCTCTCCTTTTCGGATTAGCTCTTCACTCCCTGAAGTGGAGGGAAGGGAGTATTTAAAACCAGGTTGCTGAAGAAAAAAAAAAATCAAAGAACAATGGAGGTCCTCACATTATTCAACATAGCTCCCAAACCTAAGTCAACACACTCTTTGATCCAAAGTGTAATGAAAGGGAATAGCTTACTAAATGGAAGTCACTCAAAATGCCATTAACAAATATCTTTCTTTGCAGATACTAGAGATGGGAATAAATTGGTGAATGTGTCACCTTTGTGACAACATATGTGTCAAGTCTTGACTTATTATCCATATTTGAATTCTCCCTACTATGGCATATTAGGTTGATCATCATTATCTGAACTATAAACAATAATTTACTCTTCATGGCTCCAACAGTTTCTTCTCTAATAAATCAAACTAAAAATGAAAATGAAAGGGTGATTTCCCCCTTCACTTGATGAGTGCAGTGGTTTACAGCAATGGACTCCTAAGAGTCTAAATATTATTAACCTCCTTCAAAAATGTATTTGTGCGTGCACTCTAATATACATATATTTTCATATATATATGCTTGTCAATTGGTAAATTGGATATTGGTAAAGCTTTATTTCTTTTGTATATAATACACATAGAAGTTCTAATTTTTCCTTTCCACATTACATGGGATCATTTTGTACATTCACCTGGGTGCATATTCTAAACATTTGGGTGTACTGAGTTAGTATTACATAAGCAGTCTGAGGTCTTGTGAAAACTGTTTAGCATTTCTCTGCTGCCTGACTTTACCTACCCTTCTATCTATATGTCTGACATTTTATTTACAGATTATTAGAGGGTGGGGACAAAAAGAGGAAGTGGTAAATTTAGGTAGATATGTACTGCTACATTCTCCTATTCTTAAAAAAGTCAACATCACAGTTATAACAGTGACTCTGAACTTCTCTAATTAGTAAGACAGTAAGAATTTTTCAAAGAATCACATATTTATGTTTCTTTGGTTTATATGCAGTGGTCTAGCACATTTTAGGCACTGATAAATATTTGTCAGAATATTGTTTAATTTTCACAATTCCTATCACTCTTCACGCAACTTTCAACTAATTTATTTACTTCTTTGCTTAAACATTAGAAGTTTATTCCTCACAGTTTTGGAGGCTGAGAAGCCAAGATCAAGGTATCAGATTTAATTGTCGAGGAGGCCCATCTTCTTGATTGCAGACAGCTGCCTTCTTGCTTTATCTTGGGTGGTGAAAAGAGAGAGCAAACTCTATCCTCTCTTGCACTTCTTATAAGGGCACTAACCCCATCGTCATCATGTGTCATGGGTTTATACTTAACTGCAAACTCAACTGAGTTGTGTGCATTAAATATATATAGCGTTTTACATGTTCAACTATACTTCAGCAAAGTGGTTTTTTTAAGATTTTATTTATTTATTTATTTGATAGAGCAAGAGCAGGGGGAGACCAGAGGGAGAGCAAAAAGCAGATTCCCTGCTGAGCAGGGAGCCTGATGTGGGACTCAATCCCAGGACCCCAGGATCATGACCTGATCTAAATGCAGACGCTCAAACAAGTGAGCCACCCAAGTGCCCCTTCAGCAAAGTGGTTTTAAAGAACTGAAAATGACTCTAGGAAAGATTCCTGTGATACACCTAAAAAAGTGAAACAAATAAAGGAATCGGGTGGACTGTGGTTTTATATCTGCATATGTACGCATGATAACAGTTTAATAAAATTGTTTCTTAATCTTAAAAACAAAGAATCATCTGGGACATAGAGGGGGAAGAGAAGGTTTTGTCTGGTATTACAAAAGCCACAGGAAGAGAGTGTGTCAAGATAGAAAAACTGATTAAGTCAAAAGAAAACTGAAGAGTGTCCGTGGACTTAGCAACATGAGGGTCCCTGGTGGCTTTGATGGAGATCAAGCCAGACTGGCCCAGGAACAAATGAAAGGAACATGAGTAGGGACTGTGAGTCTTTTCGAGTTATAGGGCATTTGAAAAATAAATGGGAGAGAAGGATAGGCCAGTAAATGGAAAGTAGCACGAGATTCTGAGAAATATTTATTTTGTTTTTCTGATGGAAAATGGTAAAGGATTTGTACCTAGTACAGGTGGGTTTGGTTGTGAAACTGTTATGATCTGAATGCTTGCTTCCCTCCAAAGTTCATGATTTTGAAGCCCTAACCCCTACTGTAATGATATTTGGACAAAGAGTCTTTAGGAAGGAATGTATTTAATGAATTTTTTAAATGAATAGACTCTCAAAATTCATGTTTTTTTAGGTATTTAATGTCACTGTAATACTTATAAGGCTCCTAACAGTATCTCTAACTTTCTGTTGATACTTTATATGCTTATCAATTACCATCCTGTTTCCTTCATCGTTGAAATGAGCAAGGGCAATGAAATATTACATACCACGTAAAACAAGATTTTTCATCAGAAGGATCCTTAACAATAATTACTTTCGCCTATCTCCCAAAACAAAACAAAACAAAACAATTAAATGTATTGATCATAAGCTCCACAAAACTTCTTCCTTGTTTTGGGAGAATTTCACGTGAATACAGTTATTTCTTACTTAATCCAGAGATAGCTGAATTCCCTCAAATTTTGCCTCAGTATAGTGAAATATTTAAATTTTGAAATGGAATTTTTTAAGATTTTATTTATTTATTTTACAGAGAGAGAGAACAAGCAGGGGAGCAGCAGAGGGAGAGGGAGAAGTAGGCTCCCCGCAGAGCAGGGAGCCCAAAGCAGTGATCCCCCCAGGTTCCTGGGATATATCCCAGGAACCTGGGATCATGACCTGAGCCAAAGGCAGACACTTAACCAACTGAGCCACCCAGGTGCCCAGAAATACAAATCTGACAAGCATTTTGTAAAAAACAATGCAACTAGTTACTGTAGGTTTTTTTGAATGGTGATGCCGTGGTTCATACAAAGCATCTCACAGTACAACTTGGTGAAACATTGGACTCTGTACTGTGCCTCATACTCCTGAGATGATAAACACTTCTTCCTCTCTACTACTCCCTCTGTTCATGTCCACATTGTTTTCTTGTTCATTTCTTGACCAAAGGTGCACACCACTTAGTGACTATCCCTTTTCAAAAGCTGGATCCTTAACATGTGTGTTTCCACACTATGGGTAGCCCTGAGTTTCAATCAATTCCTTTTGTGATTCTTATCCTTATTAGTAGTTATGACACTGGAATTCTGGTGAATAAAATCCTCCATTTTGTTTTACTCAGTTAAAGGTGAGATTTAATAATGTCCATTCTTTCACTCAGTTGAAAGTAAAATTTTAGTATACATCCTTTCAAAGTCTTCCCATTTTGTCAGCATTCCCCATTTCAATACAAAGTGATCATAATTATCTATTACAAAGTTTAAATCAAGACTCCTGAGTTCCCATAGGAAAATAGTGAATGCATAAATTTAAATATCTCCAAATAAATCCTAAAAACATATAGATGAATCAATCACAAACTTTCAGCTTAACTAAGGGACAGACTTCATATATGAGTGAGGAAGAAAACATTCGATGTCACTGGAGTTGACAGTTGGGTGTGCAAACACGTTTTAACACTTGTGTCTCTCTAAACTTGCCCCATAGTAATATTTCCCTCACCCAGTATTCCCCAGCCATACTGACGTATTTTCCTTCCTCCAAAAAATTAAGCTTCTTTACAGTTTGCAGACTTTTCCCAGCCTGTCAGAGGGAGGAAAACTGCTCCTGACCACATCATGACTGTAAGTTTCAGTTACCTCTTCTGATCTGCCAGTTAAGAGGAGCTCCCCGACTACATCTTTTCACTGAATGTCTCAGTATCTTATTTTATTTCTCAGACTAAGCACTTGTCACTAGGTAATATTTTTGCTTGTTTGTTCATGCACTTATATTTTATCCTTCTCATGCTACTAGAATGTGAGTTCTATGAGAACAGGAAATTCATCTTCCTTGAGGTCTTATTCGTGGTGCCAAGATCAGGATCTAGACCTAAGGTATACTCAGAAAATATTAAAGTAATGAGTTGATGTCTTTGCCCTAAATCTATTATACATGACTACAGTGAATGAATCTAAACTTTCTCTCAAATGACAGTTTCTCAAATACCTAAAGAAAGCTATCTTGCTACCTTCATTTCTGCTAGCTAAAAATGCCCCATTCTTCTCCCATTTTTAGTCTATCCCTGATCCTGCTACTCTCTTTCCACATGGTTCAGTTTGTCTATATGCTTGAAGTGTATGAAAACTTTAGAAATAAATTTCTTTTTTATTTTATTTTTTAAAGATTTTATTTATTTATTTGAGAGAGAGAGAGAGAGAGAGCAGGATAAGGGGAGGGACAGGCAGACTCTGCGCTGAGCATAGAGCACAACATGGAGCTGATTCCAGAACCCCTGAGATCATGACCTGAGCCAAAATCAAGAGTCAGACACTTAACCCACTGAACCACCCAGGTGCACCAATAAATTTCTCTTTTAAAGCTATAGTGTACAACTAAAACTATTCAATATATACTATTATGTTTACTTTATAATTTATAATTTTAAATACCAAAAAATCCAAATTTATATATTACCTATGTTTCTATCATGAATATTTGACATATATTAATATATGCTTTATTTGTTTCAGAGCCTTCACTTTTTTTTTAAGATTTATTTATTTATTTATTTCACAGAGGGAGAGAGATCACAAGGAGGCAGAGAGGCAGGTAGAGAGAGAGAGGGGGAAGCAGGCTCCCCGCTGAGCAGGGAGCCCGATGCGGGCCTCGATCCCAGGACCCCGGGATCATGACCTGAGCCGAAAGCAGAGGCTTCAACCCACTGAGCCACCCAGGCGCCCAAGCCTTCACTTTTTTTAATCAAAAACAAAAACACAGGGGTGCCTGGGTGGCTCAGTGGGTTAAAGCCACTGCCTTCGGCTCAGGTCATGATCTCAGGGTCCTGGGATGGAGCCCTGCACTGGGCTCCCTGCTCAGTGGGGAGCCTGCTTCCTCCTCTCTCTCTGCCTGCCTCTCTGCCTCCTTGTAATCTCTCTCTCTCTCTCTGTCAAATAAATAAATAAAAATCTTTAAAAAAAAAACAAAAAAAACCCACAAAACAACCCATATACACTTAAAGCACTGAAGCTTCATCTTCCACCCTCAATTACCTTTTCCCCATTTCCTTCCCAAATGTTGGTGTTCTAGAACAGTCTCTCTGATAGATGGGGCCAGATATTTATTATTTTTCACATACTCAGTCAATTTTCCCTGTGCTATTTACTCAAAAGTTAATTTTATATTGCTGCCTGTCAAGTTTCTTAATACAGGTAGGATTTCTTATCCATAAAATTATGTTTTCTCTTTCTGTGATAGTACCACTATTTTAAGTACTATAGCTCTTTAATTAACATTAATATGTGATAAGGCAAACACTTGGAATTTTGATCAGCATTATTTTGATTTTATGTATTAACTTTGGGTTGAATTTATATCTTCTCAATCTGTGCTTTTATTCAATATATGAACTTAAAGACATAAATTTCTATAACTTTGGCTAGATCTCTGGTTTCGAAATGTAATATTTAACTGTTAAGTTTTAAGTACATTCTAACTATAATTATGATTTCTTTGCTGAGCCACAAATTATTTGGAAGTATTTAATTTCTATACTGTGGGACTTAGTGGATTATTTTTTGTTATTAATTTATCAACTAAATTTTATGAGATCATGATCTGTATGAAATTGTGCACTTGGCATTATTTTAAAGTTATACCTCTTTTTTACATACACACTTTGTAACACTTTAGATGCCCTTCTTCATTGACTTTTACCTTGTATCATTTCCCTTACATATCTAGGGATGAGTTTTGTCAACTTTTATTTATCTGAAAATATATTTATTTCATTCTCAGGTCAGGAATACTATCATTGGATACAGAATATTTTTTAACTTTTTTTCTTTATTTAAGATCTCTTCTGGCCACCATTCTTTGTGAGAAGTCTAGTGATTCTCACTTATTCCTGTTATCATGTGGTCAATCCATCTTTTATTCTTTAGGCACTTAAAAGATTTTATCTGTAACTTTGGTTTTTAGCAGTTTAACTATTATGTTCCTAAATATTATTTATTTACTTACCTTTTCATTATTTTCATTTTCATTTACTTTTCATTTACTTGAGATTCATTGTGCCACCTAGATATGTTAGTAGGTATTTTTCATCATCATATTTGGAAAGGTTATGGCCACGATTTTTTAAAATATGTTTTTCTACCCCAATCTCTCTTTTCCCTGAACCTCAATTTTTGTCTCCTTCACTCAGCAGGATTGCCATGCTGGACAAGGATAATACCTTTCTGAATTTGGGAAATGATCTCCATAATCCTCACTTCCTACAAAGAACTGAAGGATCATGAGGCTTACTTTGTGAAATTTCTGTCTCAGGGATGGCACACTTGTGCACTGGTTAGCTCCTGCCTACACACTGTTAAACAGTTTGCTTATATATTTTGGCAAGTTTCATAGTTTTATGTTGTTTTGTTTTTTCCCTATATTGGGAAGTTCAGTGCTTAACCATTTACTGCATCATGGAGGAATACAGCATCAACATCAAGATGATATATTCCTCAATCTCTAAACTCAAGTTTAACAACTTCCATGATAGTCTTAGATTTGCCTATTTGGCAAATAAATTACCTATTTCACCAAATAATTTGGTTAGGTTTTGCTTTATATATTTTGAGGATTATTATTACTCTGCATGTAGCTTCAGAAAATTTATGTTCTATTGGTAAATTTTTAATGTGATTTATCCTACTCCTGAAAGATTGTTTAATTTTGCTTTGATTTGTACTCAAGTCTATTTTATCTGGTATGCACATAGCTACTCTTGGTCCTTTGTGATTAATGTTCTCAGATATAAATCTCTCAATTCTTCAATTTTCAGTCATCTGGCAACATTAATAGTTCAAGTCTTTGAGATAATAGAATGGTTTTAGAGAAACTGGGGGTGGCCATAGCAGAGACAGGGGATGGGAACAGTATGTTTAGAAAAATTGCAGAGGCAGCAGAGTATGATGCAAACAGATCCTGGAGCCAGAATGTCAGGGCTCCAATTTTTTCTTCATCATCTACTATCAGGTGGCCTTGGGAAATTCATTTAACCTCTTTGTATCTCATTTTCCTTCACTGACAAATGGGCAATATTAGTAGTATACTCTGTTTTGATTGTTATAAGAATTAAATAATTTTTTATTTGTAAAGTACCCTGAACTGTGCCAGGGAAATAATAAGTGTTATGTGTTTGTTGAATAAAAATAGGTATAAGAAACTATAAGGAAGGAAAAAAAGGAGTTTTTTTTTTAAGATTTTATTTATTTTATTTGACACAGAGAGAGATTACAAGTAGGCAGAGAGGCAGGCACACTTTCACAAAACTTATCTGGCCACACTCCTTGGGATTAGTTACATATTTAAATTCATCGATCCCAGGATGCTGAGATCATGACCTGAGCCGAAAGCAGAGGCTTTAACCCACTGAGCCACCCAGGCACCCCAAAAGGAGGTTTTTGTCTTTCAAAGAGAATATAGGGCACCTGGGTGGCTCAGTGGGTTAAAGCCTCTGCTTTCAGCTCAGGTCATGATCTCAGGGTCCTGGGATCGAGGCCCTCCTTCGGGCTCCCTCGGGCTCCCTGCTCAGTGGGGAGCCTGCTTCTCTGACTGCCTCTCTGCCTCCTTGTGATCTCTCTCCCTCTGTGAAATAAATAAATAAAATCTTTAAAAAAAAAAAGGAGGTTTTTGTTTTTCAAAGAGAATATAGCTGGATTTTCTTTTGACAATTTAAGAATATCTCACTTTCACAAAACTTATCTGGCCACACTCCTTGGGATTAGTTACATATTTAAATTCATTCTAAGATTTCTGCCTCCTATTGGCAATATATTTTTCTTGAATGTTTTTCTCCTTCTTCCTTATGTGCTATTGCCCTGAATAGAATCAATTTCTTTATGCCTACTTTTTTCACATACAGATTCAGAAGTTAGCCACTCTAGTATTTTATTGGATATTTTAGGAGACAACTCTCCATGGATCACTTGCATTTCTACATGTCCTATAAGTGGAGCCTCTATCTAATACTATCTTGCTGAGGATGTTTGTACAGTACACAGCCTCTAGACACAGACAGTGTCTCTCTCCGGAATAAGTGGCAGGTTCATTTTCTACCCACCGCATTTTCTATCCTGTCCTCCTCTGGCACAAAAGTCAGATGTGCTTCCTGCCCACTATAAAAGACTCAGGTTCTCTAGCCTCAAGTTTCCTCAACTGTGCCAAACACCCTCTACTTCATGTGTGGCATCCACCTGGGCCCCTTCACATCACTTTCACAGGATCTGGGGTGCAAACATAAAGCTCATGCTACTTGAGTGAACAAGGTTTTGGCTTCTAACTCAGGAGTTTCATGTCTTCTGCCAGTATCCTAGAAGTCAGTGAGAGTGGCGGAAGAGAGATGAATCATGCATGTATAGGATCATATAGTGTCTCGAGTTTTGATATTTTGTTCACCACGGAATTTTGCATTATTTTTCCAACTTTCCATTGCTTTAAAATATTACTTAACTTGATTACTCAGTCTTTTGGCACCTCCTCAAATCTTTTTCCCAAAGTAAGTACAACACTGCCTCATTCTAGTTCCAGACCTGCTTCTGAGTCAAGAAATCCCCAGAGTAGAAGTAAGTGCTGTCAGCGATGAGGATATAGAGATTTGGGTGAATAGAAACCATCAGAAATTTGTACAATTTTAGTTGTGAGCAGCTCTCTGAGCACTTAATACTGAAACTAAATGGCCATTATATACTGGAATGGAGCTATGCTCTTTTTCCTTTTTTTTTTTTTTTTTTTTTGTTAAAATATTTTTTTTTAAAGATTTTATTTATTTATTTGACACAGAGAGAGAGACTACAAGTAGGCAGAGAGGCAGGCAGAGAGACAGGGAGAGGAGGAAGCAGGCTCCCTGCTGAGCAGAGAGCCCGATGTGGGCCTCGATCCCAGGACGCTGAGATCATGACCTGAGCCGAAAGCAGAGGCTTTAACCCACTGAGCCACCCAGGCGCCCAGGAGCTATGCTCTTTTTCCATCCTCCCTGATATTTTCCAAAACTTCTAGTCTGACTTTCGCAGCTTTAAGGGGAAAGATTTAGTAGTGGTACTGAGATCTCCTTTCCTCAAAGAAGACCAAAAGCTATCCATACATCATAGTATATTGGGGAGATGTGGGGGACAGAAAGGACTCAAACTCCTTTGGATTCGGGTTCCCAAGTTGACATCTTACCAGTCTCATACATTGTTAATACCCAGAATTTGGCAACAGGATTTGGGCAGAATTCACAACAGGGAAAGGAAGTCAATAAAACCTTATGGATGAAACCTTTTGGGTTGATTCAGTATATTTATAGTTGCAGCTTCAAATACTAAATATGAAAACACTACTGATATTTTACATGCCTTTACTGTACATACTCATAATAACGGATGAAATCAAATAGTAGATGACTGGACAAAAGGTAAATTTATAGCTACTAGTATGGGACTCCCAGACTGTGTGGGAGTGTAAGAACTACAATCTTGGCACATAGAGAGGGAATCCCTTCTGGATTCAGTACCTATAAAAGGACAAAGAGACACTGATAATCTTTGCTTCAAAGAATGACTTATGGAAATTTCCACATGATGGCGAAAGTTCTCCCAAATTGTACCAAACTAGAGCCACTAGGTCTACCACCCATCATTGGATGTTTCTGACCATGATATGATTGTCCTTCTCTTAGAAGTCTATCAGAAACAGCAATTTCTGTTGGTTCTAGCTCTCACATATTCTACAGGAAAAACAAACAAACAAAAATCACACACACACAAAAACAAAAAACAGAGCAAAAGAAAAGACACATATAAACATCTCCAAATGTATTCCCCTCTGCATTTCCATATCCACTACTCAGTTATTCTATGAGACAAATGAATATCATCTGGCTGTGTGGATAAACAGCACACATTAGATTACCACTCTCTCCAAACAACAACAAACAATAACTTGCCTCAACTTGGCTCAATGACTGGAAATGAATTCCCAACCCCTAAGGGATTGGATGCATCCCCATGTGCATCCCTGGAACTATATTGTTTCTGTGGAAATCAAGCATTAAACTCCCTCCCTCCTGAAAACATAGTCACTGTGCATCTTAGGGGTGCTCATAAAATAATTTTGTTTATTTATTTATTTAAAAGTGTTTACAAAAATACCCCTGCAGGACCTCAGTCAGTTGACTCTTGATTCAGCTCAGGTCACGATCTCAGGATTGTGAGAATGAGCCCCATGTTGGGCTCCATGCTGGGCATAGAGCCTGTTTAAGATTCTCTCTCTGTCTCTCTCTGCCCTTCCCTACCCTCTCCCCACTCCCCACTCATGCTCTCTCACTTTAAAATAAACAAAAACAAAAACAAAAACCCTGTATATAATGTAGCCCTCAAATGACTGAGAGATATCTCCATAATAAGCTTCCCAGGGGGATGAATTACTGGTCGTGTACGTATATTCTGAGGGCAGTTATCCCTATAATGGGAGTAATTCAACTAGAAAAGGTGATAAAGAATTTCTCCCTGACTTTTGCTTAAGTGATCAAGGATAATACCTTGGTTTTAAAATTCTTTCAAGTCTGTCTCAACTTACTGGTCATGGTTGTAATGGGTGCTAGAATAGCCCTAGATCTATACCTTATAAGCCAAATAGAAACTGTGCAATCAGTAATACAACCTGCTAAATTAATACCTCCAGCTAAGTAAGAAAGCCATTACAGAAACTTAAGAAGGAATCCATCTGGCTTTCTAGTGTAGACTCAGATGGTATAAGAAATTTATCCAGCTGTTTGTGGACATGGTCAAGGTTAATAATGCAATAGGACTCACCCTGATGCTTCACAGTAAATGTAGTTAAATGCTTTATGAGACAGAGTAAATTCTGTCCCAGTCTCTGTCAGATTAATCAGAGTACCAATGGTGTAGTGTATTCTAGGGAACATGTCCTCATGAATAGACATGAAGAACATACCTCATTGGAAAGCAATTCTTTCTGGGTCTCTCACATTTCTGCACATATTGCAAGCTGAGATGCCATCTACCTTTGTTCTAGATTATCTTTTCAAGGATATTTGTAGAGAGAGTAGGCTTAGAATACATAGTATTTCCTTCTGGAGCACTACGCAGGCATAATAATTGTAGTCTAATCAAAATAAATTAGCCACCAAAGCAAAGGGAAGGCAGGTTTATAGACTATTATAAAATAATCAGTTTCCCTGGGCTGAGAGCTAATCTTCTGTTGTGCAAATCACTATGTACACAGATGTCACCTGGTTCTCATAATGTTCTCTTGTGAGAAATGAGCCTTGGAAGCCATGAAAGATGTTATCGATACACTGGCTGGTACTACAATGAGTAATAAAGAGTTCCTTATCTCTGAACCAGGAGTTTCATATCTTCTGCAAGCATCCATGAAATTGCAGCAAACTAATTTGTTAGCTTGCAAGGTGCGTAAAATCATAGACCCTTCAGTCTTTGAAAGGACTCAAAGCAACATTAAAACATAGGCACATTGGTATAGCTAAAAAGCCAATGTATGGACTAAAATAAAATTATTTAAAAAATTAAATATTCTAGGAAGAAGGCAGAAAAGGAGGAACAGAAAAATAAATAAAACTGAGGGGATAAATATAAATGATAGAGGACTAAATCCAACACTATCTAATGTTGCACTAAATGTTAATGTACAAAACACTCTACTTAAAAGACAGAAAATGTCAGAATTAATAATAAGCAAGACCCAATAATACACTCGATGATATTCTCATCATATACCAAAAATACATAGCATGAACATGACTTACCACTGATGATGTTAATATTGATCAACGAACAGAGATGATGTTTATCAAGTTTCTCTACTGTTAAGTTTCTTTTTTCTCTCTTTCCCTTCTGTGAATGGAAGTCACTGCATACATCACATTGTTAAGGAATGGGAAGTCATGTTCCACCTTCATAAAGGAGAAGTATCTATATAGTTATCTCCAACTTTTTTACAGGAGAGATTTTTCTATTATCCTCCATTAATTTATATATTCAATAATTTATGTATATCATTTGTTTGGATGCATAGATATTTGTTATGTTTGTGTTATAATTTAACAGTACTTATTTTGTTTGCTCGAATTGCTCAAATTGCCCCAGCTTTGGCTATTGGGAGCTCTTTCAGTTAGCTCACGTATCCCCTTGACAAACACCCATCAAACGTTTCCTTACTTTCTAGCTTTACAAGATGCTGCGGGTTTTAATTTCATTAATCAATTGATTAATAAATTATTGAAACATAAGAAGTCCTTTAATTTTTCTTATTTTTATTTTATTAATTTTATTTAATTATAGTTAGAGGATGACATCTTCACAATAATAAGTTTTATAATGGTTGATATTCCCCTTTTGGCCTATTTATTTCACTTTTTGTTTTGCTTTGCATATGTCAACTTTTTATATATTTGGAAGCTATGTTATTAAGTGCATGAAACTACTGACCATTATTATCTCATAATACTGATTTTACTTTTACATATATTTTAGCTGATTTTTTTCTAAATATAAGCTTGAATTTTGTTTTTATTCAACTTAAATTCTATAAATTTAAAACTCTAATGGATTTAATGCCATTGGATTTATTGTGGTTCCTTAATTATGAATTTACTTCATTTTTCTGTTTTTTTCTATTTGCCACAATTTTCTTTGCTCATTTTTTTGTTTCCCAGCTTCTGTTTTATTAATCAAATATTGCTTACTCTCTCCCATTAGAGTTTGTAAGTTTTACATTGCATTTATGTCCTTGTAGCATTCAATCTTAATCTTTAACATGAATATTTAACCTTGTCTAAAGTTAATCAAGATCCCTAACTCCTACTGAACAATATTATAACATTCGCATGCCTGTTACTATATTCTCATACATGTGTTGTCCAATATTTTATGACCCAATTTCACTCTCCAAAGGAGTCATTATTTCTATTCCACAATATGGTTCTAATTCAATATATAGTATCTTATTATTAAATCAAAGTTATTTAGAAAAACAATTTGTTTACCAATTCCTTCTTGCACTAGACTCTTCTTTTCTGTTTCTGAATTCTATCTTTTCAATATGTAGAAATTCTTATAACTCCTTGATTATATTTTCTTTCCCATTCTCTATATTCTTTCCCTTTGGAATTCTATCAGACTTATGCTAAAACTTTGTACTGTATCTCTCATGAATTTTAGTATTTCTCTTTAATTTAATGTCCATAAATTTCATGTCTAGAATTCAGGATTATTTTCCTATCTATCTGTTTCTTTATATTCATATCTACATTCTAGATACTTTTTCAAATTAGGTCTGTTCTTTTTTACATTATTTTCTTATGATTTATAGACTTTCCTCATATCTTAATTATATTAAACATACCAATTCTATAATCTCTTAGACATTGTATTAGTATGGAAAATCTATTGTTTATCTTATCAGAAAAATCTAACTTATATTGGTTGTTTCTCTTTTGGAACACTAGAAGTGTTTGCAGGGTTATGTGTCCATATTTCATATTGTGTTAATTATGTCAAATGACCAAAGGGTATCAGCAGCATGAAACTATTTTTTATATTACCTTATCATGACTGATTCATGGACCAAATGGATACAGTAAACACTCAATAATTGAAACCTATATATTGTGCAGTCCAAGGACTATATAATTTCATATTTTCAGGATAGAGTTTAATATTTTCTCTACCTAGAGACCAAGATATTTTTCATTTAATCATTTCCTTTGAATATCTCAGATTTACACAGCAGTTTGCATTTCATCTCCCTATCTTTCATAGGCCCAGGATTTTCTCTTTCTCTGCACATTAAGAAACATATCTTAGTAGATGTGAGCCTTGAAAATAGAAGATAAATAATGACTAGCCAACCAATTCCTATAAGGAGAAAAATAACCAGAGCCAACTCTCACTACCGTGATTTATTAGGCACTTCCTGTCCCAGATTCTTTCTATCCCATTTAATTATGACAACAAGGTGAAAGTCATTAAAACCAATCTTCAAGTATGAAAATCAAGTCTCAGAAATGTTAATAAAGTTGACTAAATAAAGACAGACTTGAAATTTGAACCAATATCTAATTATAAATTTAGTCAACTTAACTTACTTCCATACATTGAAGAATAAGGTGGGTCAGTAGTTCATATATATATATATATATATATATATATATATACACACACACACATATATATATACACACATATATACATATACACATATCCACACACACATACATATATACACACACATATATATCATATATAATATATATAACATATATATATTTATTGATTTATTTTGTTTAACAAGCTGATAAATTATCCAATACCTACAAAGTCATATAACATGTAAAATACTTAGTAAGGTTTTTATTTTAAATTAATAATTCGCTATAATTCATGTTTCTAGGGCAAATCATATGACAATCAAATATTTTTTTAGTTGAATCACATAATCTTGCTGTTTTTCTTTTCTTTACTATTATATTCCATAGCATTAAATGTGGCAAAGGGCCCAAAGATGTCATCTCCAGAAAATATCTATTTTCAAAACCTGTCAGAAACTAATTGTAATCATGGCTTTGTAACAAGAACAATCAGTAAATGAGCAACATCATATTGCTTTTTGAGATAGACTGAAGTTGAAATTAATATGAATCATTTATGTTGCTCAGTTCAGTGTACACATCTTTACAACCCATGCCCATTATACCAAGATTATAGCAAGACCTAACTTGGTCTTAAATCTTTGCCTAAGATTTTTAAATCTTTAAACCTAATTTGGTGGCTTAAATCTTTGAGATTTTAAGACTACCTCCTTTTTTTTTTAAGATTTTATTTATTTATTTGACAGAGAGAGAGAACACAAGTAGGCAGAGAGGCAGGCAGAGAGAGAAGAGGAAGCAGGCTCCCTGCTCAGCAGGGGCCCAATGCGGGACTCGATCCCAGGACCCTGAGATCATGACCTGAGCCGAAGGTAGAGGCTTTAACCCACTAAGCCACCCAGGCGCCCCCCTCCTTTATTTTTAGATGAGGAAACTATAATGTATGTATTTTATATGACTAGAGAAAGGTAAATTAAGCACCAAAGAGAGGAAACCTATTAATCAGGGGAGTGACACACCTCAGTAATTAATAAATAAAAGTACTAAAAAAATCACACACATAAATAACATATTTGTATATATATGTGTGTATAAGTGATATTTTAAAGATTTCTCATATTTTTCTATAGCTTTGCCAGTACTCTGGGTCCTTTTCAAATATTTATATATAGAATATTTGTCGCTGATTTTTATATTCTCTAATGAGAAGGAAAACTTCTTTGCCCTGCATTTTTCATTTTTCATAGGCTTATTTTATTAATTTCTCTGCTGGTTGTTGAGAACTATAACAATAAAAAATAGAAATACTTCATCAGTTGCAGATTCTCAGCAATTACCAAAAGTTAATTAGAATTATTAAGATAACAAACACGTACACATAATGCTCTTGTTGATAAATTTTAACCACATTTAATAAGGAAATCCCAAACTAAGCCAATCTCATAAATTGCTTTATGTTATGTCAATGCTTTTTCTGGCTGGTCAAATTAAATATTAATTGATGGTGCTCTCAGAAAGGGTTAGACAAAGACATTTTATTTATTTCAAAGCCTAAAAGCCAAAATAAAGCCAACATAGAAACAGTGTGTTAAATTCTTAAATAATGAAAATGAACATAATTATTTGTTTTCAGTTCTACTCTCATCTGCTGAAGAGGAGAAATAATAATATCGGACTGAGTCCACACTGGGTTGTCAAACCATTGCTCATGTTATGTTTTAAGTATCAGTAAATATTTAAGTAAAATGTTTAGTTTTCTTTTCAAACAAATAAGTTAAATGACATTTTAATGGTATAAAAATAAAAACAAATTATTGCTTTTCTAGAGCATGTATTTTATTCTCAACATTGTGTTATATCAGAGAAGGAGTTCTAAGTATATAAATTACAAATCCCCTTTTTTCTTTTTTTTAATTTAATTTTATTTTTTCAGTGTTCCAAGATTCATTGTGTATGTACTACATCCAGTGCTCCATGCAATACCTACCACCAGGTTCACCCATTCCCCCACCCCCCTCCCCTCTAAAACCCTCAGTTTGTTTCTCAGAGTCCATAGTCTTTTCATGGTTCGGCTCTCCTGATTTCCCCTACTTCACTTTCCTTTTCCTTCTCCTAATTTCCTTCATGTTATTCCTTATGTTCCACAAGTAAGTGAACCCTATGATAATTGACTTTCTCTGCTTGACTTATTTCACTCAATCCCCTTTCTTCAAATTTACAGTTGCTAAGAATATCAGACTGACACATATGAAATAATTTATATAATATACTACAAATACTTATATTAATACCTTTGTTTCATTCTGCTATTACACAGGTTTTCAAAAACAAGCTATATAAGTGAAAACGTTCAGAGTTCATAAGAATGATATATAAACATAAATTCTACACTATGTTTATTTTTTAAATAAATATTTCAAAGTACAATTTATTTTTCATTTTGAAGAAAGCAGTATTATTTTATCCACCAATAACCAAACACATGAATAAGGCACTCTAAGTGAAAAAGTGTAAAAATCTGAATGTCTTATTTTCCTATTATCTGTATTTGAATAAAAGTAAAGAAATACAATTATGCTCTATGTTATTTGTCTATTTCTCCAGTGTCACATTGTTCTTTAAACCACTATTGCATTTTACTCTAACTCCAAAGTTGAGTCAACATTTTAAACTCACCCAGCCTGTGGGATCCCGAGGAAACTAATAAAGTTACTAATTTCCAGATCATTCATCTTTACATTTGTAGCAGGCTAGGTCATGACTACACAAAAAGAGTTGTGATAATTTTACCTCTGAGATGGCACACACAGCTATGATTAAGTTAAATTTAAAAACAACTTGATTAATTAGTAATTATCATCATCACCTTCACCATCCTTGTCATTTTATCTATATGGCAATTTTTAGCTGGAAGGAACTTTGTCATTATTTATTAAGCTTTGTCAATCTCCAATATAAAATTTTAAGTAGGTTTGGTATTGAATCATTTCTGTAAGTCTCTGTGAATTTACAGACTATGCTGTGCCTTATTATATAGACTTAGAATTTTACGGTTTATTTTATAGTGAGAAGAGTCTATGCACTGCATACTGAGAATAGTAAAATGGAACAAATTTCCAGAAAATTGAAGACTGCAATGTTTATGTGGCCACGTTTCTTCCCTCATTTTTCTAGGATCTACCAACATGTGTATTAGGAGGCCTAAGTAAAACAGGGCTAAGGAAAAGATGAAAATCAAGACCTCATACTCTTATTCTCTCTAATCAAAAGTGAGCATTACTTGCAACATCATAAATATTTCATTGGTCTTTTTCCCCATTCCTGTATGGGGATACGCTCTCACACCTATGAACATAGGTGGAGGAAGGTGGTTTTGGTGGGCATGGAGGAGGGTTTGAAAGAGGGCCCCAAAACAAAACTGCAGGAATGAGGCCAGAAATAAAGAGGGCACACATAATGTTCTCAGGTCTGATACTCCATCACCTTTTCACCTTCTCCCTCTAAGTGCCAAACTTTACCTTTATTTGACAATAAAGGTATTAACACCCCACTGTTTATGGAAGTTTCAGACCCTACCTCAAGACAACAATTAAGAGAATTAGGCATCTATTAAGACCTAATAGCCATTATTTTCACTAACCTTGTTGGTGGCTTAAAGTTTTGAGATTTTAATATTTTCTTCTATATTTTTAGATGAGGAAACTATGATGTATTATGTATGATGTGAGAAAGTTAAACAGAACAGAGGTATTTATTTGGTACATGCATGGGTCCTACAAATTGTCAAGCACTGAACTAGTGAAGCCACAACAAAGAATAATAAAATAAAATCTACAATTGCCTAGTGCTTTAAATCTTGAAAATAAGACCTATACACCTAATTCTAGATAAATATAATTCCTGATAAGGACTGTATTTTAAATAAGTGAAAAAGAAATTTGCAGAGCAAAGAGGGTTGCCTTTACTTGTAAAGAAAGTGTTCTACGTTTGAGGGAAATGTACATTGAATTGAAATAACGGAGGGCAAGCCAAGTGGAAGCATTCCAGGAAAGCAGGGCAGAGCATCTAGATGGAAAAAAAAACATAAAAAGATTCACCAGGATTAAACAGAGACAATCTAGTAAGGAGTGAAGATCATTCTCAGAGTAGTTCAGAATTAAGGACTCAGGAAAAATGAGTTTCAAGGTAAAGATAGGATCAGACAGACAAGACAGACAAATTGAGAAGTCTGGCTTGATAAAGAATAGGAAACGTTTATAGAAACACTTTCTTAGAATAGTCTCTCAGAATTGGACAAGGTGAACCAGAGAGAACAAAGATTAGAATATTATGGTAGGAAACAAATGGAAAATAAACTGGAAAGGCAAGAATAAATAAGACTAGGTAACTGATTAGGATGGTGAGCCAGAAAGATAAAGTCCACGAGTCTATAAGAATGACATATGAATAGACTATGAAGGTAGTGCTCCACAAAGAGTCACACATCTGAGGTGGCAAGTGAAGAAGCTGAAATCCATCTGGTAAGCCTTTGTCAGGGTAGGACTTTGTCTGTTTTTTGTTTTGTTTTGTTTTGTTTTTAGTAATTCATCAGCTCAGGGTAGGGGGTATCCTTTCTATTTTTATCCTCCTCCAGAGAAACCCAATCTCAAATTTTCTAGTGGTAACCACAGAAAATATCTGTCACTTAATTAACACTGCATTTCCAGGGCCCAGAAGAGAGCTTAATATACAGTAAATGTTTTGCCCACATTCTATAACTGACTAGTCATATAAAGAATGTGGCCACAACATAACAATGATGAGACCAAGACCAAAAATACCTAGAGAAATACTGTGTTTGTGACAGAAGTTGGTTGAAAATTATCTTAAAAATGACACAGAGGAGAGAATTCCAAGATACTCTAACAGTCAACAGGAAATTGAGATTAGAGGTAAATAGAGGGTTCTATAAGGTGTTTAATATTTGAGGGTAAAAAAGAAACATTAGTAGTGAAGTCAGGAAAGCTTTCTTTGGGAATAAGTTCAGAGGAAGAACAGTAAAGACTGAGGACTCAGCTTTGAGGTTTCTCCAAAGTTAATGTTTGAGACTTTTCAAAAGAAATAGCAGTGAAAGAAAAGCAAAGGTACCATTACAGAATATGCAAGAGAAATGGAAATATTTAAAAGATGAAGAATTTCAAGAAAGAATTTGTGATTAGCAGTGCAAATAGCAAAGGAAGATGAATATGATAAAATCAAAATAGAAATCTTTTAAATTGCTTAGAAAAAATGCTGATTTCCTTTTAAAATGTATAAAGAGAAAGAATTTTAGATTCTAGATTATAAAGAAAACAGTGGTGAGGGTGGTTGTGAAAAGAGGTAATTTCTAAAATTTGGCTGTGGAAGAAACAAGAAAGGAGCCATAATTCAGGAAAGTGTAGCAGTTAAGAGATTTAGCCTGAGATTAGGAAAAATTCAGGATGAAATATCAGCTTTGGCAGTTATTTACTCTGTTAGCACAGGCAATAAGTCAAATGCTCTGGATTTGTTTCCTCATTTATAAAATGGGAATAATACTATATAATTTATGGGTTTATGATAATGATAAAATGAAATAAAGTACAACTGTATTTTAATTGGTAACTATAACCTTAAGTCAGTTTATAGGGACAAACTATAATAATTTTTAAAATAAAAACGGCTATAAATTAAAGTATACATAATTTTGTGTATAGAATCCTATATAGTGATATATAAAATATAATTTTAGTGTATTCCAATTACACACAAATTTATCTCTTCTTACTCTTTTTCTTTAAGTTTTCATTAAGCAAGTCGTATTAGTCGTATAGTTTCCTAGGACTGCTATAACCAAGTACCACAGTCTGGGTGGCTTAAACATCAAAAATTTATTTTCACAGTTCAGGAGGTTAGAAGTCTGAGGTTAAAATTTGGCAGACTTAGTTCCTTATGAGACTCATAAGGGAAGGATCATTTCTCTTTTTTTTATGATTTTATTATTATTTATTTGACAGAGAGAGAGATCACAAGTAAGCAGAGAGGCAGGCAGAGAAAGAGGAGGAAGCAGGCTCCCCACTGAGCAGGCAGCCCAATGCGGGGCTCGATCCCAGGACCCTGAGATCATGACCTGAGCTGAAGGCAGAGGCTTAACCCACTGAGCCACCCCCCAGGCACCTGGGAAAGATCATTTCCAAGCCTGTCTCCTTAACTTGCAGATGGCCATCTTCTCCCCCTCTCCACATCATTTCCCATCTATATATGTCTGTGCCTAAATTTCTTATTCTATGAAGACATGAGTCATTGGTTTAGGGTGTACCCTGAAGATCTCATTTTAGCTGACTCACCTCTTTAAAAAACATGTCTGTGAATACAGTCACATTCTGCAGGACTGGGGGTTGGGATGCAGACATATGAATTAGAGGGGCACAAAATTCAGCCCATAATATAGATGTAACTGAGTTTCTATAAATTAAATACACTACTGTTTGGAATGGTATCTTTGACTTTAATAAGTAAGCTTTCAATAAATGACAGCTACTATTTTTCAAATGAATACCTTTGTAATAATTTTGACTTTTGAAAAGTCTAAACTGGGAAAGTGAAACTTTATTAACATAAATTTCCAAAAATGGAAAGTTAAAAGAAAAAATTTTCCAAAAAAAGAAAATACTGAGCATTTTGTACATGGTACATTCTAACAATTTATAGATTCCATTGTCTTTTAAAATAATTACCCAATATTATTCATTTAAAAGTAATCCATATTCATTTGCAGAAGAAAAACCTGGAAAACTTGGAAAAACCTGGAAAAACAATTTAAATGATAATTCTAAGTTCAGCAGTTTCATAAATTACATAAATATGATGAGTCCAGCCTTCATAATCCTAGTCTACTAGAAGTGTTATCTTCAAAGTGTCAAAGGGATAAGCTATCTGCCCTGGGTTCTGTATTTAATCAAATTATCATTTACATGTAAGAGTGGCTAGAAAAGACACAATACCTAGTTTTGGACTTACTCCCCCTCATGCCTACCATCACTATTAAAAAAACAGAAGTTTTAAAAAATATATGAAAACAACTGATTTCATACATCAGAAAGAAACCAGCATTACACTGCATTCCTTGTCAGAAAGGAAGTTTGTGAAATGAGCCTCCTCCCAGCTACATTGGTTTTCTCCCCAGATACAAAACTACTCTGCAGGAAAACAGAACCCATATAGAGAACAGCAGTTTCAGAGGGTGTGGGAATAAAGATCAGCGTAACACTTCCACTCCAGCCCATGGCCAACTCCTAAGATAATCGCTTATAGGGCAAAACTCTGAAAACCCTAAAATGTGGATTAAAGAAGATGGAAAGCTCAAAAGATAAGCAGAGATTTCAGAGACATACAGCACTGAAAAAATAATGAGATTTTATTCAAGCCAGAGTATAAAATCTTTGGAGAACATTCCAGGTTTTCGCCTGAAATCCCATAAAGGCTGTGTCCTTGAAGTAAGAGCACATCCTAAGTATAATGTCAAATTTGAAAAAGACCCATTCTGTGTCAAGTCCAGGGAGGAAACAGAAACTTTCTGAGCCTTGAGCTCTGCTCCTAGGTTACATGCTGCTTGCCTTATGGCTGACTTGCTGTGAATCAATTCATCCCCGTGCTCTTAAAAACATTCCAGATAGTGTTACTTTCCAATATAAGCTTAGGTCTGCTTAGCTTGGAATAAGACTTAGTAGAATATGGTGCTTCAATAAGTTGCTTCTGGTCTGGTCTTAGTTGTCATGTTGCTGTCTGGACCCAGATTCCTGTTGTGAGGCCAGCTGCTGTTCTCATTCTGACTTGAGAAACATCTAAACACCTGGCTGGTTCCCCTCTTGTTCTCCCTCTTTCACCCAGATTTTCCATTTTCATGTCAAAGACAAATAAGTGACTTGACTCTCTACACTCCCCCCACCAAAAAAGAAAAGACCATTCTAATACAACCTAACATTAAGTCTGAAAAGTAAAGGAAGCCATGTCCAGTTTCTGACACATAAACAGCTTGGAAGTTGTCACTCCCATCCTCACAAGTAAAAGCTAAACAAAGTACAAATTAATAACTTTTTTTAGATACATCAGACAGCTGAGGTCATAGGGCAAACTGATGCCCTGAAAACTGGAGAGACAAGTAAATACAAAGAATCAAATCTTAACAGAAGCAGAAGTTGCTAGAGCCAGGAACTGCTAGAAAAACATAAATTGCAACTGACCAATTGCTATAGATTGAATATAAACACCCACGGGGCAAGTTTATTTGTTTGTTTGTTTGTATGTTGTTGTTGTTTTGTGAGGAGGAACATTTTTTGAGGTTTACCTCTAGGAACATCTCCTGGTAGTCATTGAAAAGATGGGAGAAAACCTTTTATAAATCTAAAAGGGAGTGTGTTGGCGGGAGAGAAGTAACATTTTTTTTTTTTTGATACTTCCAAAGCATTCTGTTTTCCGCTTGCTCTCAAGGGAAATTACTTTACCAAATCCTAACCCAACCTATGGGAAGGAAAATACCCAACTCCGTATACCTCTAGCCATCTTCCTACCGAGATAAACATAAAACTAAAGGCCTGTTTACTGTCATTCCTACTACATAATACATCATGTCCAGCTTTCAACAAAAAAATATAATGCATACTAAAAGGCAAGATAAAAATAGTCTAAAAAGACAAAGCAAGTAACAGAATAAGACTGAGATATGGGAGAGTTTATTAATTTCACACCCAGAATTTAAAATAACCATGGCTAATATACTAAGGGTTCTCAAGGGAGAAGTGAAAAACATGCAAAAACAGGTAGACAATATAGAGAGATGAAAACACCAAGAAAGAATCAAAACCCCCCTGTCATTTTTAGCAATTATACCATGTATCTAGGGAAAGATTTATTTTGCTTTTTTCTTCATTTTTTTTTTCCTATTTGAGCCTTGTGGTGAATCTTGAATTTGTCATTTAAAGTCTTTTCCTGGTTTTAGAAAATTTGCAATTATAATTTACTGAGTTAGGGTTGTTGAGGTTTCTAGAATTTTTATTGAAGAATAGCAGAGAGAGAGCTGCACATGGGAAGGGTCCCAGAAACCTGCAGTGAAATGCTCCCATATGTCCTTGACTGAGGGCTGGACAGTTCAGGTATATAGTACAATCTCTGTGAGTTCTAACAGAGAGCAGTTCCTGAGAACACAATAGTCAACCATCTCAGTTTTCCCAGTACTGAAGTTCCCAGAACATGGAGATTTCAGTTTTAAAATTGGGATAGTCCAGGACAAACTAGGATGAATTTGATCATCCCAACTGGGAAGTAGAAAGTTGAGGAGACAAATGAGAGCATGTACAATGTTGGAAGATATTGCTGCTTTGGGGTAGGTAGAATGGAGAAGTCAAACCAAGAAAATTTAGTTACAGTCTAAAAAGTCATAACTCAGAAGTAAGGATCAAAACCTATATCAAGAGTTGTGTTATAGAACTAAGAACAAAAATTATACTGATAAATTCTAACGTAATCTAAAACCTATCTTGACAGGATCAATGAAGTCAGGAAGCAACTTATACAACTTCCAGAAAAACACTCAGCACCTATTAAAGGAAGAGAATATATTCCAGATTCAATGTAACGTATTAGCCACATGGTCAAGAACATAATTTTTAAAAATACTAGGATGTAAATAAGCAGGAAATCATGATTCCCTAATGAAGGAAAACATTACTTAATAAAAAGAGATTTCATGGTGACACAGATGTTGTAAATTAACAGACAAGGACAATAAAACAGGTTACTGTAAACCCTGATTTCTCCATCTTGGCACCAGTGACATTTTGAACCAGATAATTCTTTGTTGGAGTGGCTTTCTTGTGCATTGTAGGATATTCAGCATCATCTTTAGCCTGTATCCACCAGATGCCAATAACGATTCTCTCAACCAAGTAGTAATATCCCAAAATTTCTCAGACATTACTAAGTATCACCTAGAGATGGGGGAAGTTTTTCCCCCAGTTAAGAACCATTGCTGTACACTGGAGAAGAGAGTGATTGTCAGGATATAGAGTTAACTGAAAAAAAAGTGAATCTTAGAATACAATGAATGGAATGCTCACTTCTTTATAAAAAGAAAGGGGAAGAATTTATTACATTTGAATATACTAGAAAGATAAACCCAAACTGATTATAATGGTTATTCTCTGAAGAGAATGGGAACAAGATATAGGAGAAAGGAATAAAAGTGAGCCTTCTCTGAATATATGTTTCTGTGTAGTTTAAACATAAGAAATGTAAGTATTTACATTTTCAAAAATAAAATTATACAAAAAATAGTGAAAATTTTTAAATGGAAATAAATTTAATCATACCAGAAAAAAAAACTATTCATGTGATTTTATAGCATGCCTATACATGCTTAGAAGAATATAGGTCCTAAGTAGAAATGGAGCTATGGAAAAAAACCTTAAAGTATTCCCTCTAATTAAAATTATTATCAGTAACATTTTCAAACTAATTTATAATACTATAGGAAAATGGAAATAAGAATTGGAGTTACCTAATATACTAAATCCTGAAACTAAAAGATGACAAATAAAATAGAATCATTAAATATTTAACTCACTTTTCCTTTTATTTTTTTTTATTTTTTATTTTTTTTAAAGATTTTATTTATTTATTTCACAGCGGGAGAGAGATCACAAGGAGGCAGACAGGCAGGCAGAGAGAGATGGGGAAGCAGGCTCCCTGCTCAGCCGAGAGCCCGGTGCGGGCCTCGATCCCAGGACCCTGAGATCATGACCTGAGCCGAAAGCAGAGGCTTTAACCCACTGAGCCACCCAGGTGCCCCACTTTTCCTTTTATAAACTTTGTTTCAAAATACCTGATAACTAAATGTTGAAAGAGAAAAACAAAGCTGGGGGCATCACGTTGCCTGATTTCAAACTTTACTACAAAGCTGTGATCACCAAGATAGCATGGTACTGGCACAAAAACAGACACATAGACCAATAGAACAGAGTGGAGAGCCCAGAAATGGACCCTCAATTCTATGGTCAAATAATCTTCGACAAAGCAGGAAAAAATATCCAGTGGAAAAAAGACAGTCTCTTCAATAAATGGTGCTGGGAAAATTGGATAGCTATGTATAGAAGAATGAAACTCGACCATTCTCTCACGCCACACACAAAGATAAACTCAAAATGGATGAAAGACCTCAACGTGAGGCAGGAATCTATCAAAATCCTAGAAGAGAACACAGGCAGTAACCTCTTTGACATCGGCCACAGCAACTTCTTTCAAGACCCATCTCCAAGGCAAAGGAAGCAAAAGCGAAAATGAACTTTTGGGATTTCATCAAGATAAAAAGCTTCTGCACAGCAAAGGAAACAGTCAACAAAACAAAGAGGCAACCCATGGAATGGGAGAAGATATTTGCAAATGACACTACAGACAACGGGCTGATATCCAAGATCTATAAAGAACTTCTCAAGCTCAACACCTAAAAAACAGATAATCATGTCAAAAAATGGGCAGAAGACATGAACAGACACTTCTCTAAAGAAGACATACAAATGGCCAACAGACACATGAAAAAATGTTCATCATTATTAGCCATCAGGGAAACTCAAATCAAAACCACATTGAGATACCACCTTACACCAGTTAGAATGGCCCACATCAACAGGACAGGAAACAAGTGTTGGAGAGGATGTGGAGAAAGGGGAAACCTCTTGCACTGATGGTGGGAATACAAGTTGGTGCAGACACTTTGGAAAAAAGTGTGGAGATTCCTCAAAAAACTAAAAATAGAGCTACCCTATGATCCTGCAATTGCACTACTGGGTATTTACCCCAAAAATACAGATGTAGTGAAAAGAAGGGCCATATGTACTCCAATGTTCATAGCAGTGATATCCACAATTGCCAAACTATGGAAAGAGCCAAGATGCCCTTCAACAGACAAATGGATATAGAAGATGTGGTCCATTTATACAATGGAATATTACTCAGCCATCAGAAAGGATGAATACCCAACTTTTGTATCAACATGGACAGGACTGGAGAAGATTATGATGAGTGAAATAAGTCAAGTAGAGAAAGTCAATTATCATATGGTTTCACTTACTTATGGAACATAAGGAATGGAGGAATGGAGGAATGGAGGACTTTAGGAGAAGGAAAGGAAAAGTGAATTGGGGTAAATTGGAGGGGGAGACGAACCATGAGAGACTGGACTCTGAGAAACAAACTGAGGGTTACAGAGGAGAGGGGGAGGGGAGATGGGTGAGCATGGTGGTGAGTATTAAGGAGGGCACGTATTGTGTGGAGCACCGGTGTGGTGCATAAAGAATGAATCTTGGATAACTGAAAAACTAAAGTTAAAAAAAAATATCTGATAACTTCTAGCTGTAGGTGGGAAGTTTTAACCAAAGAATTCTAGCTAATAAATGTGGGAGAAATTGTAGAATTATAAAATCCATATTTTGGAATTCTAGTAAAATAATTATTTTAGTTAATGATTATCAACAGTGAAAATATTGTATGAAAAGTTGATAGGGAACTTAAATAGGAAAGTCAGTCTTAAATAATTACACCTGAAGCTGAAACCTCTGAAATTAACTTCCGTTTATAGAATATACTAAAACAAACAAAAAAAAGTTAAGTGATACCAAGGATATAAACACATAAACCCAATATGTAAAATACTCAGCATAAGAACTAACTCTTCTGGAATAGTCAATAGCAAGATAATAAAGGAAGAGTGATTTTACAGATTAAAGGAGATTTTAAGAGACCAAACAACCAGAAGTAATACACAGTTACTATTTGGATTGTGACTCAAAGAAACTGTCAAAAGACATTTTTGAGATAGGTAGAGCAATTCAATTTTGTACTATTAGGTGATCCTAAAGCTTTACTTAAAATTTTTTGTTGACATTACGGCTGTATAAAATGTCCCTATTACATAACAGAATACTCTAGAACATATATAGAAAAGTGGCTCAATTCTTGAATTAGTTTTAAAATATGACAACAAAGAAGAAAAGAAAGACAGATGAAGCAAATGATGTAAAAGCTTGATAAAGGCTGAATCTGGATGATGAAAATATGTGGGTTAATTGTACTAGTCTTATTACTTTCATTTATTTGTGAAAATAGTAAAGAATAAAGATTCAAAATCATATGATCATTTCAGATGTAGAAAAAGAATTTGATGAAATTCAATAATGTTTCATATAAAAACTCTCAAAAAATTAGGTATAGAATGAATGTACCTCCACACGATAAAGGCCATATATGGTACCAGCCATTCTGACAGGTATGAGGTGACATCTCATTGTGATTTTGATTTGTATTTCCATATTGATTATTTGAGCATCTTTTTATGTGTCTGTTGGCATACACTAATTCCAATTCTAGATATTTACTGCAACATTATTTACAATAGGCAAGGTATGGAAGCAACCTAAGTGTCCATCAATGAATAAGTGGGGAAAAAAAGTGGGGGGGAGAAGGAAATTATACATATAATGGAATATTATTCAGCTATAAATGAAATCTTGCCATTTGCAATAACATGGATGGGACCTGAAAGGTATAATGCTGAAATAAGTCAGAATGAGAAAGGCAAATACCATTAAGATTTTATTTACAGATGTAATCTAAAAACAAAACAAATGAACAAACAAAACAGAGACAAACTCATAAAGACAAAGAACAAAATGACAGTTTCTAGAAGGAGGGGGGAGGGAGAACAGGCAAAATAGGTGAAGAGGATTAGGAGGTACAAACTTTCACTTATAAAATAAATAAGTCTTGGGCATGTAAAGAAGCACAGGGAATATAGTCAATAATATTCTAATAACTCTGTATTGTGACAGATGGTAACTGGACTTAATGTGGTGAGCATTTCATAATGTATGTAAATGTTGAATAACTATGTTATGCACCTGAAACTAAGATAACATTATATTGTATTTCAGGGCGCCTGGCTGGCTCAGTTGGTTTAGCATCTACCTTTGGCTCAGGTCGTGAATTCAGGGTCCTGGGATGGAGCCCTGCATGCAGCTCCCTGCTCAGCAGGGAGTCTGTTTCTCCCTCTGACTTCCCCCCTACCCCCCGCTTGAGCATGCGTGCTCTCTCTAATAAACAACGAGAAAAATTTTGAAGATAAAGAAATACATTTTTTAAATAAATAAATAAAGGCCACATATGACAAGCCCACAGCTAACATCATCCTGAATACTGAAAAGTGGAAATTTTTTACTCTAAGGTCAGAAACAAGACAAGGGTGTCCAGTCTCACCACTTCTATTCAACAATGTAAAAAAACAACAGGTCAAGAAAAAGAAATAAATGGCATCCAGATCATAAGAAAAAAAGTTATATTATCTCTCTTTGCAAATGACATGATCTTATATATAGAAAACCCCAAAGACTCCACACACAAACACACAAACAAAAATTAGAATAAGTGAATTAAGTGAAGTTGCAGGTTATAAAATCAATATGCAAAAATCAGTTGCATTTCTATATACCAACAAGGAACTATCTGAAAAAAAATTTAAGAAAACAATCCCATTTACAATAGCAACAAAAATAATAAAATATTTAGGAATAAATTTAACACCAAGGCAGTGAAATATCTGCATTCTGGAAACTACAACACATTGATGAAAGAAAATGACGTAGACACAAATAAATGGAAAGATACTCCATGTTCATGGATTCAAAGATTTAATATTGTGAAAATGACCATACTATCTAAAACAATCTACAGATTCATTGCAATCTTTATCAAAATTTCAATGATATTTTTCATAGAAATAGAAAAATCATTCTAAAAGGCATATGGAACTACAAACAATCCCATTGACCAAAACAATAAATGCTGTTGGGAAAACAGAATATCTACATGTAGAAGAATGAAAATGAACCCTATAATTATAACACTCACAAAAGTTAACTTGAAATAATTAAAGACTTAAATGCAAGATCTGAAACCTTAAAACTCCTAGAAAAAAAATCTTAGGGGAAAAGCTCCTTGACACTGGTCTTGTCAATTATTTTCTGGATATGGTACCAAAATGTAAAGGTAGCAAAAGCAAAAAACAACACGTGGGACTACTTTAGTCCACAGTGTCTCTGTACAATAAACAGTCAATGAAATGAAAAGGAAACCTATGAAATGGGGAAAAATTGCAAACCATATATCTAAGAATGGTTTAATATCCTAAATATATTAAAAAAAAAACTCCTACAACTTAATAGCAAAAAATCAAATAATCCAATTAAAAATGGGCATAGGGCCTGACATTTTTCCAAAGAAGACATACAAACAGTCAACAGGAAGATGAAAAGGTGCTGAACATCACTAGCCATTAGAAAACACAAATTAAAACCACAATGAGGGCGCCTGGGTGGCTCAGTGGGTTAAAGCCTCTGCTTTCGGCTCAGGTCATGATCTCAGCGTCCTGGGATCGAGGCCCGCATCGGGCTCTCTGCTCAGCAGGGAGCCTGCCTCCTCCTCTCTCTCTGCCTGCCTCTCTGCCTACTTGTAATCTCTCTCTCTGTGTCAAATAAATAAAATCTTAAAAATAAATAAATAAATAAAATAAAACCACAATGAGATATCACCTTTTACCTCTCAGAATAGCTATTATCAAAAAGTCAAGAATAACAATTGTTGGTGAAGATGTGGAGAAAAAACCCTTGGGCGCTGTTCATGGGAATGTAAATTGGCGTAGTCATTATGAAAATTAATATGAAGTTTCTTTAATAAACTAAAAATAGAACTATCATATGATCCAGCAATCCCACTTCTGTATTTATAGTCAAAGGAAATGAAATCAGTATCTTGAAGAGTATCTGCACTCCCATATTCATTGCAGCATTATGCACAATAAGATATGCACCAACCTTAGTATCTCTCTGTCTGTCTCTCTCTCTCTATATATATATGTATGTATATATATATACATAACATACACACACATTGTAAATGCACATACAATACAATATTATTCAGCCATAGAAAAGAAGGAAAATCTGTTGCTTTTCCAATGTGGATAACTTGTAAAACATATGTTAAGTACACACAGAAGGACAAACACTATATAATCTCACCTACCTATGGCATCTTTAAAAATTAACCTGTGGTTGCCAAGGGCTGGGGCCTGGGTGGCTGGAGGGAGATAGGTAAATGCTGGTCAAAGGGTATAAACTTTCAGTTATAAGGTGAATAAGTTCTGGAGGTCTAATGTGTAACATTATTTATTACAGCTAATAATTACTATAAATTACTCTCTATTTGAAATTTGCTACAAGAGTAGATATTAGGTGTTCATCATACACACACAAGCATACACACACACACACACACACACACAAAGGTAATTAAGGAGATGAATGTGTAATTAGCCTGATTGTGGTAACATTTCACAATATACACATTCTTAAATCATCACATTGTACACATTAAGTAAAATCATGTACAACCTAAAAAACATAATAAAGTTATGAAAGAATGTTTTCAAAGAATGTTTAATGACATGGGGAAATGATAATGGTATAAGAAGTTATTACATGTGGCCCCAATTTTCTAATTTTTCTCTGGGTTGTAATTATAAATTATTTTTCTTTAAACATTTTTTATGTTTTTAGACATATGTTTATAATTACAAAATGAATATAATTTAAAAGCAATCTTCGTAAAGCCATGTTAAGCCCTGTACTAACCTGACACAGCTTTTACCTCTTTGTCTGCTGTGCCACACCTTTGATTATTTTAGCTAAGATTAACTTGTCACCTTCCCATTAACAGAGCTGTCAGAAATTTCACCTTTGGTATTATCTATTCTAGTATTTCAACATGTCTGATTATCATCATTATTAATAATTATAATTCTGGAGAATTTAATAATTTCAAGTCATAATACTATTCATTCAGCAAACATTTACTCTGTGTCTAGTGTTTGTCAGACACTGTTCTCGGCACAAAGGCATAAAATACTGAAAAATGGAGACTGTGCTCTAATAGAGCTCAGAATCTCAGGCTACTAAACACAGAAAGGAATGACATATTCTCAAAGTATCTAATAGCAATGCCACCTCTTGAAATAAGAATGAATATAATATCTTTAGTCCTACAAGATATCCAATTATCAAGACTAATCATATGTGAAACCCCAACATTCAACAATTTGACCTAGAAAGTGTCATCTTCAATCTTTCAACCTAATGATTTTCTAAGACTGGTATTATAGAGATGAAACAGACTTTTGAGGTCATTTATTTAATTCCCTTTTTTAAAGATGATGAAACTGTAGACCAAAAGAAAGGATTACTTGCTCAGAGTCATAAAGCAAGTGAATCAGGAGTAGAAAGCAGATGAACTAAATGAAGGGCCTCCTTTCTTTAGTTACTGGTAGTATAAAAGAACTGGATCCAGATAAAAATCATGTATTCTAAAATTGCCATAACTTACAAAAACTATTAGTCTCCCATACGTCCCATGTTAACAATATAAACAGACTGACACTTAGATCTAGTGCTGACAACTGGGGAAAAAGAAACTGTATAACGACCAAACGTCTGTGTGTGTGTGTGTCCATGCATACACCGAAGTATATGTATATAAGGGTTTGAGAGGAAGGGGCACTTATGTGTAAGCTCTATTAGGGTACTGTAGATGGATAATTTCTAACCACAAGAACTGCAGCTGGGGATGAATGGGCAGCAGGTAGAAAGAGAGTGACACATGATTATGCCACAGAGAAAACAAATGGTGAGATATTAGAAGTAATTCTTGAGTAACAAAATTTTAAGGATCAGGGGAGGTGCATTCAGATGTTGTTAAACTGTGTGTCAGTGTGTGTGTGTGTGTGTGTGTGTGTGTGTGTGTGTGTGTGTGTTAATCAAATTACTCCTTAGGCAGCTGGAAAACATATTTTGCAAATGCTGACAGTATGACTGTCATCCATTTCCTTATGGTTTATATAAGTCACATATGAAAGCCAAAATCATGAGCCATTGAATAACAATTGATTAAGCTGGTAGTTTAAATGTCATTCTTTGAGTAGTTGCATTCGCAATGACTCAGAACTCTGAAATTTATAAATAAATTCAGATATAGATATAGCCAGTCTAATATAAATCATGCCACTTGGTGGGACAATATTAACATTTTACCTGTGGGAGGGAAGGGAAACTGAACAGCTTAGGCAGACTGTCCCTTTTTTGAGAAAGAATGGGTAGTTAACAATGACAGACCCACATTATATCTAATTGTTTTCAATTTTTTAAACTTGTTTCTAAGTTAAATTTTTATAGTATTAACATAATGAATTTTAAAGAGTAGCTTTAGTTTGCCTCAACAAATCCTCTTTCAAAAGTCCTAAATAACAACCCTTCCACTTAGAAAACTTACGTCTCTTTTTATTAAATGACTAAGTAGCTAATCAATTAATTAATTCAACAACAGTATATCAAATAGCATGTGTGGAGCAAGCATTAAGTGGAGTACTGGCAATGAAAAACTGAATCAAAGAGATGCAGATCCCTGCTTGGGACCCACAGGCAACCTTGAGCTACACTGATCATATTACTGTTTATAATATATTGGTTTTCATTCTTATTAGAAAGGTTTTAAGTCAGGTAGATGTTAATGCCTAGATTAAAATATTGATTCAAAGGGACACAGGCACCCCAATGTTTATAGCAGCATTATCAACAATAGCCAGATTATGGAAAGAGCCCAAATGTCCAGACTGATGAATGAATAAAGATGTAATATATATGATGGAATATTACTTAGTCATCAAAAAGAATGAAATCTTGCCATTAGTAATGACATGAACGGAGTGAGAGTGTACTATGTTAAGTGAAACAAGTCAGTCAGAGAAAGACAGAAACCATATGATTTCACTCATATGTGGAATTTAAGAAACAAAACAGATGAATGCAGAAAGAGGAAAGAAAGAGAGAGAGAGACTCTTAACTATAGAGAAAAAACTGAGAGTTGCTAGAGGGGAGGTAGATGTGGGATGGGCTAAATGCGTGATGGGTATTAAGGAGGGCACTTGTTAGAATGAGCACTGCGTGTTATATGTCAGTGATAAATCCCTGAATTCTACTCCTGAAACCAATATTAGACTATATGTTCACTAACTAGAATTTAAATAAAACCTTGAAACAACAAAACAAAAAAAGTATTACTTCATTCTTCTCTGAAGTATCCTACAGTGATAAGTATAATTAATAATATTAACTCATTTTACAAATAAGAAAACAGGTAAAGAACAGCAAGCCCTTGGCAAGTCAGCAGAATAGAGGTATCTTTAAACCCAGTCATATGACATTGAATTAATCAGTTCAACACATGGGGTGGTTTCATTCATTCTATTTCCATTTTGTCTATATTTTCCTGATGTTCCATAATAAATATTCATATAATTATAAAATGATTTTAAAATGTAATTTATTTTCGAAATATAATGGCATATTTTAGAAACTTAGAAAATGAAAATTCTGTTTTAATGTACTAGGAAAAAACACCAAATTTTAGTAATCAGAAGGTCAAAGTTCCAGGATTCATTTAAAAACTGAATTTGTTCAAATCTATAAAATTTTCTGAGCCGAAGGCAGAGGCTTTAACCCACTGAGCCACCCAGGCGCCCCAAATCTATAAAATTTTCTAAGTGTCAGTATCCTTATATATTAAAAATATAGACAGTAGTACTTACTTTACTGAGTACTTCCCAAAGTCAAATATATCTTATAGTTAAAATAATTGATGAAGTTTTAATTTGCAAACATTATTATAAACTAAGCATGAATTTGAATATGTACCTTGTAGATAGCACAAAGTTAATGTTTTAAGTCATGTTGAAAGTATTTTTCCTTTTATTAATAAGCTCACAATTGTTACATTTTTGTTATAATATATCTCCATATATTTGATTTTATTTATGTTGATTTAATCATGTTTTCTTTTGCTCCTATATTGTTTTTTAAAATTTTATATGGTACTGCCTGTTTTTTGTAGGTTTTTTTATATAATTTTTTATTACAAGTAATATAATGTCTCTGCCCCCTAACAAAGTCTTTATCCATACCTTATTTCCATTTTCCTCTCAGTTGTCTGAATAATGTTTTCAAGTAAATTTTTCTAGAAGAATGTCTGGAATGTCTAATTCCTGAGCCTTGTATATTTGAAAATGTCTTTTTTAAAAAGATTTTTATTTATTTATTTGACAGAGAGAGATCACAAGTAGGAAGACAGGCAGGCAGAAAGAGAGGAGGAAGCAGGCTCCCTGCCGAGTAGGGAGCCAGATGCGGGGCTGATCCCAAGACCCTGAGATCATGACCTGAGCCGAAGGCAGAGGCTTTAACCCACTGAGCCACCCAGGTGCCCCTATTTGAAAATCTCTTTCCCTTGCTTTGTTATGTCACTTATATGCTATGGAGCTTTAGAATTCTCAGTGTACAATCGCTCACCCTATTGACTGTAGATTTTCTTGTTCTGGGTCATTATAGTTTTTTATTCTCATGATTGGTGATGCCAATCATTTTTCTTGCGGATTCAAAGCCTAAATAAATCCTTTCTGTAATAATTCAAATACTTAGTACAACTTCTTTAGGATTACTTTCACTAGTATAGTTTTCTCAGACTTTCTTATGATTTCTTGGTCATTTACAGCACTGATTATGATTATCGAACTATTTCTGCTCTTTGTTACTCTAATAAGCTTTAGGGCTCTGCCAAGTAAATATTTTTCTCCTAAATTATTTCCTTGTGTCTTATTTATCACTTTCTGTTTTATAAATTGCTTATATTCTTCAGATGTGATTATGACTCGACTTTGTCATTTAAAACTGATTTCAGTTTCTTTTTTTTTTTTAAAGATTTTATTTATTTATTTGACACAGAGAGAGAGAGATTACAAGAGAGGCAGGCAGAGAGACAGGGAGAGGAGGAGGCAGGCTCCCTGCTGAGCAGAGAGCCCGATGCGGGCCTCGATCCCAGGACGCTGAGATCATGACCTGAGCCGAAAGCAGAGGCTTTAACCCACTGAGCCACCCAGGCGCCCAAACTGATTTCAGTTTCCTACAGTAAATTATCTAAATTATTCTTTCTCTACTTTTTATCACACTATCTCCATACTCTTTTTCCTGTAACCTACTGCCAAAGGCCCCACACTATTCTTCAATATTACTATTGTTATTACTACTATTATTACTACTATCATTACTATCTCTACTACTTTTATTTTACTTTTTATTAGTAAAAGTTCAAATTAACATAATTTTTGTAGATTGCAATTGCCAACATATCAGCAATCTTAAAGTTAATCAGGAATTTAACCCCAAAATATTCTGTATGGACACAAACATTTTGGAATATAGGAGTTTCATTACAGTGTTATAAATAATGTTAAATCATTGGAAACACACCCAGATAAAGAATGACTAAATCTTTATATATATATATATGTGTGTGTGTGTGTGTATGTGTATATATGTTTCAAATCTTTATATATATACATTATATATACATATTCATCTACTAGAACATTAAACATTTGATTACACAAAAAGATTATAATTGTCTAAGGTCGAAAGATATAAAGCAATATATACAATGTATTCACAAGTATAAATATGTGCATATATGCTTATATATTTTTTCCATATACAATTATTGTAAAGTATATATATGATTAAATATTGTTCTATATACAATATAATTATTTGTAAAGATACTCTTCATGTACATAAAAACATTGGATTTCAAACACACCAAGACCGTAAAGACATTTCTTATTTCTTATTATTTCTGTCAAGTGTAAAAATGAGAGAGTGTTGGTGATGTAGTTTTCTTTTTTATATGTTTACCGTATCACTGTATTATTCATATTAAGTACATGCTTCTTGGTTATGTTTAACAAGTAATTTACACAAAGCAAATGTATATTGTAAAACAATGAAAAGAGGAAAACTTTAATTATGGGTCGAGTTATATTTGTAAATCAGGGAGAATATTCAAGAGGAAAAAAATCGAATCCTTTTAAACCCTTGGGAAATAACATTTTCACAAAAAGAATGCAATTTTTGAGAATTTAGTGTTAAATCAGGATAACCACAGGGCTCTGTCGGAAAAGTACATCTTAAGTGGACTACCTTACCTACATAACAATCATGGCCAATTAAGGCACTAGAATGGCAAGCTTTTTTATTTTGAATGATTATCAATTTCACTGCAAACATTTGAAATTATTCCCTTACATTATAATACATCTTAATCAAGACATCACTCTTGACTCCAATATCTTTTTTGTTTACTGTTGTTAATGCTATTCTTCTGACTGGAGTTACTGGTTTTTTGGAGTGTCTGACATTCCCCAAACACAACAGTAGGAGTAAATGGGATATAGGTCCTCTACAGAAATGTTTGTCGTGCAAAAAATTTTCTGCTCAAGTTCAGGGGCATTTGTATAAAAAGTTATTTTTTTGTTGTTTTTTAACTACTTAGTGTCCATTCAAAAATTTCCCTAAAGCAGAATATTTCTGATATTTCATTTATGACTTTGGAACAAAGTTAAATTATTCCCATGGTCCAGGAAAACCACTAATAACAGAACATGTGGCTCATTCTGATAACCATCCAACTCTTGATATCAGCTCCAGTCTTAATCTCATGATGGTGAGTTCAAGCCCCACACTGGGCTCCATGCTGGGTGTAGTGCCTACTTAAAAAACAAACAAACAGAATGCTGTGTTTGTGTGTTGATGAGCCCTGTGTCCCCAGAAGTTTCATTTCATTTTATTACAACTTAACATTAATACTGAGACAAGTTTCTTTTTTTTTTTTAATTAACATATAATATATTCTTTGCTTCAGGGGTACGGGTCTGTGAATCATCAGTCTTAACAATTCACAGCACTCACCATAGCACATACCCTCCCCAGCGTCCATAACCCAGCCACCCTATCTCTCCTCCCAAGTTTATTTCATGAGATTAAGAGTCTCTTATGGTTTGTCTCCCTCCCCATCCCATCTTGTTTCATTTTTTTCCCCTCGTACCCCCCACAACCCCCCCCTTGCCTCTCAAATTCTTCATATCAGAGAGATCATATGATAATTGCTGAGACAAGTTTCCTGAGTCAATAAAGGAAGCCACAGTTGTGGAAACCTGAAAATGTAAGTGGGAAGGTGACCATTTTGCAAGTTAACCACCCTCCCCGCCCCCCCCCCAAAAAAAAGTTCCTCAAGAAACTCTTTGAAAATAAAATGATCCAACGGGTTGGTAGTGCTGTTACCAGCAATTTTATTCTTGTGGTTGCCCAAGACATAAAATTTCAGAACTTTTTAGCATCATATAACCACATGAGGGTGCTCTCTCCCCAAATATGTATCTGTAAAGTGAGAGGCCTCAGCTAGGAAAGAAAATTATTTTGTTTCCTTCCATATACATTTTGGAAGACATGATGAAAGGACTTGTTAGAATAAACATGTGTAAGAAGGAAAAATAATAAATAAAACAAAAGTCTAGACTGAAACACAAATGGACTTCTACTCTATTATATATCTATATATTATGAATCAGGCATACGAAAAGATACCATTGATTTTAAAATACGGATGTACATAAGGGTTGTACATTAGATGTACATTAGAGTGTTAGGGAAAGTGTGGTCCATGGACCATCTATACCACATTGCAGAGGGAAGCCAAGGGTACGTGTTCATTAAATAACATGTCTCTGTGTTATCTTGACCTAAAGAATCAGACTATCTGCATGTCAGGCCCAAAATATAAATCTATATTTATATTTTGCTCCTTTAGTAATTCTTATGACTCTTAAAAGTTTCAGAAACCCTGGTATGGAGTCATTTAAAAATCATTACTATTGAAAACCGTGACAGATGTGTGAATATTTAAATCTAATAAACTAGATGATTCTTTGACAACTATGCTATCAACTTTTGGAAGCAGTTCATTCACAAGGGAATTTTATCCGAAATACAACTGAAAATTCTCACCCAACTTTCTCTCAACATTCACAGCAATAATAAATACAACACCTGCTCTGAAACAATAGACAATATGAACTTTAACTTATCTTGCCAGATCATTGATTTTCTTCCTTCTCTTTCCTTTTGACCTATTTCAGTAAATAAAAGATAACCCCATGTGTCAATATATAAACTTCATAACAATAAGCTTAATTCATTCTTGTCACTTTCAGAAAACTGGCTGAATACGGAAAAGTTTAAGAAATAGCTTATAAGAGGGAAATAGGTTTTATAAAAGAGAACTGTAATTATAATTTTGTGTTCTATGGAAAACAAATTTATATTGGGCACAATTTAAAACTTAGTTTGATCAGTAATAGTTGGTATAAATGTTTATCAGTATGGCCAGTTCTTGATCTTTTATTATTTTTTTATTAAGTTCTTGATCTTTTAAAGGCACAAAGTTATAGTCTTATCATCCAAAGGCCTTGACTTTGTAAATGGAATTTTATGTCCCAGAGAGGAGAAAACCCTGGAAGGAACAGGTTGTAGCATATGAACTCCAAGCTCAGGCAAAGGTGGATGAGTTTTACATGTAATGAGGTAATTTCAGGATCAAATGAATGTGTGTAAAAATAAAACTAGCATATTTATGTCATATATGTGTGTGTATGTGTATATATATGTATATATATACCAATTATGTATATACATTTTATATACACCTAATCTATATACATATATGTGACTACTCACATAGCCATATATGTTCATTAATCTATGTTTAGTGGTAAAAATTACAGAATATCAGGATTCAGATGGGATATACGAGCCTCTCATTCTATCTAGTACACATCTCATTTTATAATTTTCTATACAGTTAACGATCTAGCCTCTGCTTGAGTACTCCCTCAAAAAGGAAGCTTCCTACTGACAATGATAGATCACACCATTTTAAATAGTAATTATACAGAATATTGATGACAGTGTTTTAAATCCTGAAACTAGATCAGTAGTTTTATCCATTACTACTAGTTCTTTCTGAATCGACTCATAAGTTGTTTATTTTTTCATTGAACAACTTCTAAATTATTTTTTTAAACTTTCTAACATTCTCCATTAAAACTGATGTTTTTCAAGTGTCTTCTTCAAAGGCATAAATGCAAAATAAAAGTTTGTGCTAGTGTAGACAACAGGTTTTTATTTTTATGCCTCTTAATCTAGACCTCATTCCTATAAACCAAGATGCTTTTCTCAGATGCCTCAGCAATGATGAACATTGAACCTGGAGAGGTAAATCGTTCATTTTGTTCATAGTAGCTTTATTGAGTCATTCTTTAATTTGTTCCCACAGACATGCATTCATTCAGAAATAATGTCTGTGCACCTACTCTATGCTAACACTAACACAGGAGTAAGGGATAAAATGGTGAACAAAATAGGAAGAATTCCTTGACACTGGAAGTTTATATTTTGGGGTGGGGAAGACATAATAAAAATATATGTTACACTGTAGGTTTTTTTTTAACATTTTATTTATTTATTTGAGAGCACAAGAGAGTACATGAGTGGAGGGGAGGGGCAAAGGGAGAGGGAAACAGCAGCCTGCTTATTAGGGAGCCCAATTTGGGGCTCAATCCCAGGAACCTGAGATCATGACCTGAGCCGAAGGCAGACACTTAACTGAGACACCCATGTGTCCCAATTGTACTGTAGTTTAGAAGGTGATACACGTTATGGAGAAAAATTAAGTATGGAAGCGTTTCTGGGATTAGGAGAAACTGAAAATGTTTAAATAGGATAGTCTCACTGAGAAAGTAACATCTGACTAAAAACTTGAAAGATGAGGGAATGAGCAACAAAAATACATTGGAGAAAAATCATTACAGGCAGAGTCCAATGCTCTGAGATAAGAGTGAACCTGCTGTGTAAAGAAACAGAGAGGAGCCAATATGGTGGCAGAGAGTTACATTAGGCCAGAAATGAAATGGAGGATGAATGACTTGTAGACCATTGTAGAGAGTTCAACATACACAGAATATAGCAAAGGTAAGAACAGAAAGAGAGTTAGGAGGATATTGATATATTCAGGTGAAAACTGATGGTACACTGGATCAATGTGGCATAGTGGAGATGTTGAAAACCTAGGAATTCTAGAAATATTTAGACAAAATTTTCTGACTGATTAAATTTAGAGTGTGAGAAAAAGCAAAGAGTCAAAAATGACTCCATATTTTGGTCCTCAACTAGAGAAAAAACTTAAGTACCATTAATTGAAATGGAGAAAACTGAAGGTGGTGCAAATCTGGAAGACAAAATGAGGAACTGGGTCACCAGAAGTATGAGATATCCACTGGATATTCAAGAGGACAATGCCTATGCAAGTAGGCTGCTAGATATAGGAACAGAGAGTTCAGAGACAGGTGTAGACATGAGATTTAAAACTGGAAAAGTCCCCACACATAAGCGATTCAATGGTATCAGTCAGGGTTCACTCACTAAAGGAATTAGTGGAGATGAAATAGGAGGTACAAACTCTAAAGCTCTCCAACATTAAGAGATAGAGCAGATGAAGATGAATCAGTACAGACAACGGAGGAGTAGTTGTAGAGTAGGAGAAAAGCAAGGAGGGTGCTTTCCTGAAGTCAAGTGAAGAAGGCATTTCAAGGAGCAGGTGTATCCCCATAGCTGGTTTTATTTTAGGCTGAATACTAGGGCGTCACCACTAACGACCTTGTTTAATTCAACCCAGATTTCAGACTGTCAAGTTGTTTGAATCTTGAGTCTAAAATTCATAATTTCTTAAGGAATAGAAGTCTATGCCCTTAAAAAAAAATTCTCCATTAAGCATCACCTTAAAAAATTTCTCTTAACCCTTGTTAGTTTTGAGACATCAAATCTGTTCAAATTTTAATTCTGACATTGCATATATTAACTTTTCCTCCCAGCTTTGTGTCACCTGATAATTTAATAAGCTTGCCTTGTATGAATTCATTCATTCAAATCATTGACAAAAATATAAAACATGACACATCTCAACGTATAATTTTCTGATTTTATGGAATGCCACAAGAGATCCCTCCTGAATTACCATCTATTTAGTGATTATATTTTAAGTAAAGTTATTGACTCAGCTATAAATCTATCTATTCTAAATCTTACATTCAAAGACATTCTTCTTTCAGTAGTAAAAGCATAATATTTTTGAACTTAAGACACTCAGAAGATTAGATAGGCAAATCATTATTAGGTAAGAAAATAAAATGTCTTGAAGTTTTTCATTTAAATTATTTTGATGCAGTGGCTAAATTAATAGGTATTTTGCCATTATTTGTTCTTTTCATAAGCTGGCTCATTATGCAACTGTTTTCCTAAGTATTCCTAAGCCATTAGTTTGGGGATCCATTATATAATTAAGCTCACTCAAAGACTAATAAGTGCCCTTATAGATAGTTTCCAGGATATTTTCCCAGGTTTTTCTCTAGAAATCTAACTGTTAATACCTTAACCATCACTGGTAAGTTTTCTCCTTCCATCTACAAATATTTCCATTTCCTTAGAATGCAATCACTTGGGCCAGTGTGCTTAAATAGATTTAAGGAGATTTGGATTATCTTTTTAAACACTTCCCACTTCCTATGCTTCAATTCAGTGGGTGCTGGGTTTTTACTTATTTGTGCTTTAGCGTTTTCAATTTGAAGTTTACCATCCTTGATTTAGTTTTGTCACTGTCATTTGTAATGAGTTTACTTTCTGTACCAGTACTGTCTAATACAACTTTCTGCAATGATAAAAAATTTTCTCAATCTATGTGAAAGGACAGCTTGAAATGCAGCTAGAAATACAGCTAATACAACTGAATTTTTATTTTTTTCTTTTTTGTTGAAGTGTAGATGGCATACACTATTACATAAGTTTCAAGTGTACGACAAAGTGATTCAACATTCATGGACATCACAAAGTGATCACTACAATAAATCTAGTTACCATCTGTCACCATGAAGTTGTTACATACTGTTAACTATATTCTGGAACTTTGTATCTTTTAATCCCCTTCCCCTCTTGCTCTATTTTTATGTAATTTTAATGAATTTAAATTTAAATAGTCATATATGTGAAATGGCCACCCTCTTGAACAGTGCAGATCTATATCATCTTGTTCCAGCTTTGAATGTAGTTCAATGAACCCACTAAGCTTGTCCTAGTAATTCAAGAACACAAATCTTGGTGAGTTTGAGGTATTATTTGCAAAGGAAAAAGCCAAAGATGACTGGGTAGATCACATAAATAGGTGAAGAAACTAGTGACAATTGTAGGGGACCTAAAAAAAACCCCAAATAATCATTCTGTAAATAATAGCAACTACTCCTCAAAAGGGGCCAGCTGATTTGGTCAACTGTAGCTGTGCTAAGATGTAAAAGCAGAATTACCAGACCTGACTATCCGAGAGAACCATAAATCCAAATTTTTAAGTAAAATTTCTCAACCTTTAAGTGTTCATAACACATTCGGATGTTTATAAACTGTTAAACATGTCATATAAGACATATCTGTAAGTTACCTGTTCGTGATAAATTGCCTAAGTTGTTTTTATAGTACTCTGCCAGGTACAATTGATGCATGTGTGCCCATCCTGGTTGTGTGCCCAATTCCAGGTTTTCTTTCTCAACTAATAACAGGATTAGCTAATCTCAGATTCTCTATAGGTTTACCTTTACATTTCAAAAATTTCCACTTCATTTAACAACAGTTTCTGATTTGTATTTCATAAAAACTATTAAAATGCTGAAAAAACTGTAAAATTTCCTAGAACCCCTCAATTCTGATAAATTTCTCTATGATTTACTGAAGTTCAGAGTTATAGTAGCCATAACAGTTCAGTGCCTACAACCCCTTCATCTCCCAGGTCACCTCAGAATTCAATTTCAGAGAGTTTACTCATAGAGAACAACTATATAGTAGTCATCTTCTGACAATATACCAGGCAGATATATCTGAGGATTTGTTCTAGGTGTTCCTAGGGAACATTATCAGTAAACAAAATTAAATGGAAAGAGAAAGAGTGAAAAACTAAATGAAAGGCACGTATGACTTCACTTGCTTAATTACTACTTGCTTAAAAACCCCCCTCATGCATGAGGTCTCTCAAGTAGAGCATAACTACTTAGCAAATAATTATTTATTAAAACGACATGTCCACAGTACTGTACCAGACCCTGAGAAGGAGTGCTGGGGAATAAAAATGGAGTCCCTGACATCTAGGAGCTTAAGATGTTGAGAAAGAATCCCACATGAAAGCATCAAGGAGCGTATCAATAAGAGCAAACTGATGTAGCAGAGATTAGATGTAACCTAAGAGGTTGTACACTTCACTTGTTTCTTATTTAATTAAACTGATGGGATTTCCTTGTAATATTGGGCAGAATGTTGGACAAGTGTGTCCCAACAACAGTCACGGAGGGCATTTCACAGTGGGAATTTTTAAAGGGTATAACATGAACACTGTAAAAACTTGTGTATGCTCCTATAGTATTTGATAAGTTAGAGCAAAGTTGTTAATTAGGGTTAGAACACATGCTGAGTTCCCTTCAAAAATGAAGTGTAAATTAAGTCTCTAAATTTATTTGCTCATTATGAAATAATGGGATTTATGAAAAAATCTTTTTTTCTTATAAATATGAATAGAAAAGAATAAAACATTTAAAATCTCAATAAACCATTTAGAATCTCTCCATATATATGCAGGCATACCTCAGAGATACTGCAGGTTTGGTTCCAGCCTGCTGCAATAAAGCAAATTTCACAATAAAGCTAGTCAAATGAAATTTTTGGTGTCCCAGTGAATATAAAAGTTATGTTTATACTACACTATAGTCTATTAAGTGCACCATAGCATTATGTTTCATAAAGCAATGCACAAACCTTAATTTAAAAATGCTTTATTGCTTAAAAAATGCTACCTATGATCTGAATTTTCAGCAAGTTATAATATTTTTGCTAGTGAAAATTCTTTTTTTCTTTTAAAGATTTATTATTTATTTATTTATTTATTATTTATTTATTTGAGAAAGACAGAGAAAGTGCATGCATGCACAAGTGGGAGGAAAAGTAGAGGGAGAAATCCTTCAAGCAGACTCCCCGCTGAGCCCAGAGCCCCCTCACAGGGCTTGCTCCCACAACCCTGAGATTATGAGCTGAGCTGAAACCATGAGTTGGATGCTTAACTTACTGAGCCACCCAGGCTCTCCTGCTAATGGGAATTACTGCCTCACTGCTGATGGGTTGCTGCCTAATCAGAATGGTGGCTGCTGAAGATTGGGCTGGTTGTGGAAATTTCTTAAAATAGGACAATAAAATTTGCTGCTCTGATTGACTCTTCCTTTCACAAATGATTTTTCTGTAGCACTGATGCTGTTTGACAGCATTTCACCCACAACAGAATTCCTTTCAAATTTGGGAGTTAATTCTCTCAAACACTGTCCCCGCTTTATCAACTAAATTAATATAATATTCTAAATCCTTTGTTGTCATTTCAACAATCTTCACGGCATCTTCACTAGGAGTAGATTCCAACTCAAGAAACCACTTTCTTTGCTTATCCATAAGAAGAAGCTTATTCATTTAAGTTTTGCCACAAGATTGCAGCAATTCAGTTAAATCTTCAGACTTACTTCGATTCCAGTTCTTTCTATTTTCACTACATCCACAGTTACTTCCTCCATTGAAGTCTTGAACTCTTCAAATTTATCCATGAGTTCTGGGATCAACTTCTTCCAAACTCCTGTGCATGTTGATATTTTGACCTTTTCCCATGAATAGTCACAAATGTTCTTAATGGCATCTAGAATGGTGAATCCTTTCCAGAAGGTTTCCAATTTACCATGCCCAGATCCATCAGAGAAATCATTATCTACTGGCAGCTATTGACTTATAAAAAATATATTTCTTAAGTAATAAAACTTGTAAATCAAAATTACTCCTTGATCCAAGAGCTAGAGAATGCATGTAACGTTAGCAAGTATGAAAAATGTTAATTTCTAACACATATCCATCAGAGCTCTTGGGTGACCAGGTGCATTATCAGTTGGCACTAATATTTTGAAAGAAATTTTTTCTTCTGAGAAGTAGATCTCAATAGTGGGCTTAAAATATTCAGTAAACCATGTTGTAAACAGATGTGCTCTCATCCAGACTTTGTTGTTCTATTTATAAAGCACAGGCAGAATAGAGTCAGCATAATTCTCAAGAGGCCTGAGATTTTCAGAATGGTCAATGAGCACTGGCTTCAACTTAAAGTCAGTAGCTGCATTAACCACTAACAAGAATCAGCCTCCCCTTTGAAGCTTGAAAGCCAGACACTGACTTCTCCTCTAGAGCTATAAAAGTCCTAGGTGGCATCTTCTTCCAAATAGAAGGCTGCTTTCATTTACACTGAAAGTCTGTTTAATGTAGCTACCCTTCATTATCTTCTGGATACATTGCTGCAGCTTCTAAATTGGCACCTGCTGCTTCACCTTGCAATTTTAAGTTATGGATATAATTTTTTTTCCTCAAGACTCACAAAGCAACCTCTTCTAACTTCAAACTTTTCTTCTGCAGCTTCCTCACCCTCCCTCAGCCTTCAAAGAATGAAGGGAGTTAGGGCCTTGCTCTGGATCAGGCTTAAGCTTAAGTGAATGTCGTAGCTGGTTTGATCCATCCAGGCCACAAAAACTTTCTCCCTATCAGCAATAAGACTGTTTTGCTTTCTATCACCTGTATGTTCACTAGAGTAGCACTTCTGATTTCCTTCAAAAACTTTTTCTTTGCAGTAACAACTCGATTAACTATTTGGTGCAAGAGACCTAACTTTCAGCCTATTTTGGTTATTGATATGCCTTCCTCACTAAGCTTAATCACCTTTAGCTTTTGATTGACAGTGGGAGACATGTGACTCTTCCTCTCACCTGAACACTTAAGAAGGGCCACTGTAGGGTTATTAATTTTCCTAATTTCAATATTGTTGTGCATCAGCGAATAGGGAGATCTGAGAAGAAGGAGAGAAATTGAGGGCTGGTCAGTGGTGCAGTCAGAACACATATATTTATTGTTTATGCTTGCCATCTTATATAGGCATGGTTGGTGGTACCCCAAAACAATGATAGCAGGAACATCAAAGATCACTGATATCAGATCTACATAACAAATATATTGAAAGAGTTTCAAATATTGTGAGAATTACCAAAATGTGACACAGAGACACTAAGTGAGTAAATGCTGCTGGAAAAATGGTGCCAAAATACTTAGACCACATGGGGTTGCCACAAACCTTCAATCTGTAAAACAAAACAAAACAACCAACCTCCCCAAAATGGATGCTTCAGTATCTATGAAGTATAATAGGTATGCTTATATCCTCTCTTTAGTAAAATATCCATTTTTATTTGAAATTTTTTTTTTGCTTTTTTCTAAGACAACCTCTCTGAGCCTGTCTTCTCATCCTATAAAATGAAAACAAAGGGACAAGTGATCTCTAATGCACTGTCCTAGATTTGGCACTGCCATTCTAAAATTCTCAAAACCTAGTTGCACAAAAGCAAAAGATATTCGACAGAATGGGAGAAGATATTTGCAAGTGACATATCAGATAAAGGGTTAGTATCCAAAATCTATAAAGACCTTATCAAACTCAACACCCAAAAAACAGATAATCATGTCAAAAAATGGGCAGAAGACATGTCTGCCATGAAGACATCCAAATGGCCAAAAGACACATGAAAAAAGTGCTCAGCATTACTTGACATCAGGGAAATGATGCCACAAAACCACAGTAAGATATCACTTCATACCAGTCAGAATGGCTAAAATTAACCAGTTAGAAAATGACAGATGTTGGCGAGGATGAGGAGAAAGGGGAACCCTCCTACACTATTGGTGGAAATACAAGATGCGGCAGCCACTCTGGAAAAACAGTATGGAGGTTCCTCAAAGAGTTGAAAATAGAGCTACTCTACGACCCAGCAATTGCACTACTGGGTATTTACCCTAAAGATACAAATGTAGTGATCCAAAGGGGCACATGCACATGAATATTTACAGCAGCAATGTCCATAACTGCCAAACTATGGGAGGAGCGCAGATATCCATTGACAGATGAATGGAAAAAAGTTGTGATACATATATACAATGGAATATTACTCAGCCATCAAAAAATGTAATCTTGACATTTGCAATGACATGGATGGAACTAGAGGATCTTATGCTAAGCAAAGTAAGTCAATCAGAGAAAGACAATTTCATATGATCTCACTGATATGAGGAATTTGAGAAACAAGACAGAGGATCATAGGGGAAGAGAGAGAAAAATGAAACAAGATGAAACCAGAGAGGGTGAGAAACCATAAGAGACTCTTAATCTCAGGAAACAAACTGTGGGTTGGTGGAGGGGAGGGGAGTGGGAGGGATAAGGTGGCCAGGTGATAGACATTGGGGAGGGTATGTGCTATGGTGAGTGCTGTGAATTGTGTAAGACTGATAAATCACAGATCTGTTCCCCTGAAACAAATAATATATTATATGTCAATTAAAAAAAAGTTGCATTGCGTTTCACGGGAATAAATTTGGCTCCATACTGGCATTATGAAGGACACCAGACAGGGTTCCACTTGAAATGTCTATAGCTTTCTTTCTCAATAGTTAAAAGTCTAATGGCAGGAGCCAAGAACAAAATGTGGAAAATTCTGCGAATGCTACTAACACCTACACTTAATTCAAATTGCTCACTTATTATTTCAAATAGTATATGGAAGTGTATGTCAGTTAAGAAGGGGGTGTAAAAATGGTGCAGCCACATGTCACTCTACTTAATAACTTAACCTAAAATAGGAAAACATTTCACAAGTGCATAAGGACACCCAGTAAAGCTCACAGAAAAGCTCACAATTTTCCTTCTCTTAAACTATTACATCTTCTTGTTTACTGTGAAAGGAAAGTCTCAGGTTCAATAACCAGAATATGTGATGTGGCTTTGATAACTAAATCTTTACTTTGAAGATGAACCCCATTCTCTTTATTTAAAAAAAAATTACTACTGTCAAATGGGTAAATCACCAATTCCTTTGCCTCCTAAACTGAAAGTTCTCCATGGGTCTCTACCATAAAAAGTAAAGGACTTCTCTGAATAAGTCACTTCAACGTCTATACAGGGTGGTCCTTTCCGATGACTGTGCTCTTCTGCTTGATTTATTAATTCAATATGGTTTAAATATGATCTAAGAAGTTGAGCATAGAGTAACTATGTTTTAACCCGATAGACTGACTATGGATAAACTATTAGAATACCAATTTTTTAAATACTATCTTAGATTAATTGAGATGTTTTTCATTATAATGACATTTTCTGGGGCACCAGGGTAGCTCCGTCATTAAGCGTCTACCTTTGGCTCAAGTCATGATCCCAGGGACCTGGGCTCAAGCCCTGAATCAGGTTTCCTCTTTATCCCTCTCCCTTTGTCTGGTGCTACCCCTGCCGTGTTCTCTCTCTCTCTGTCAAATAAAATAAAATAAAATAAAATAAAATAAAATAAAATAAAATAAAATCTTTAAAAAAATCACATTTTCTTGGCAAAATAAATGGCAGTAGATAGCACTATAAATAAGCATAAGTCTTAAATAAAGATATGACAAAAGAAAAGAAAGGAAGAGAGAAACTAATCAGTTTGCAAGGGCAAGAAGTTGAAATAAGAAGTTGACTTAAGTTGAAAATAACTTAAGTCATCATAAAGGAAAAACATTATAATAGTAAAGAATGATCTCTACTTAGGTAGTTCCCTGGAATGCTTTGCATCTAAACATTTCATTTTTCAAAAAGGTTAATTATAAACCTTTTAAAAAATTGTGTGCTAATATTTCATGGCATCTGCTAAGATACTTTACTTCCATTTTTTTTTAAATTTTGTATCTATCTTATAACATTTCCAATCATCTAAGCTAACATGAATGGATCTTTATTCTTTGTCTCCAAATGTATTTCTGGAATTTCCTCTCCATTTCCATACATCTTAATCCTTCCTGGGAATCAGATGCTTAGTATTTTTATGAGAGACTTTGTAATGTACACAAATTATTACTATTTTAATTATATTTCTATTATTTCATCTATATACTTATTATTACAAATTTGAGGGCTAATTGTAGTTTAGCTGTAATAACAGTGAAAAATCTCTGAAGTAATAATGCATATCCATCAAAGTGCATTCTTCTTTGATAATATTTTGAATGATTTTTCTCTCACCATAGGATGTTTAATTACCAACAAAACTATAGTAATAGCATATTCGACAGCAATCTCCCATTTGGTTTGCTTTTGACAAACCATATTGGCACATAAACTAGTATATAATAATGGGCTATATAAAAGTCATTATTTCTTTCAATGAATAATATTTCACTCATTGATTTTTTTTGATGAATCAAACCTCTAACATTTTCAGTAAACAGCAGACATAAAAGAAATTTAAAAACCAGTTTACATTTCCCAAGTTGATTCCTTCTTTTTCTGCTAGAATTCATATCTTGCAAGTAAAAATTCATTCATTCACTCTTATTCATTCATTCTTTCAACATTTTTAAAATGTTGAAAATGTATACTATTTAGGGCGCCTGGGTGGCTCAGTGGGTTAAAGCCTCTGCTTTCGGCTCAGGTCATGATCTCAGGGTCCTGGGATCGAGGCCCGCATCGGGCTCCCTGCTCAGTGGGGAGCCTGCTTCCCCCTCTCTCCTTGTGATCTCTCTCCCTCTGTGAAATAAATAAATAAAATCTTAAAAAAAAAGAAAATGTATACTATTTATATACACAAGGTGCTTTAATCCATGAAAAAAATGGTTTGCCAATAACTTTCATTGTTCAACATTGGTTTTCTTGTGTTTATTACCACTAAGGTAAAATTTATTTACCCCAAAGATAAAGATAAAGATATAGTGAAAAGAAGGGCCACATGTACCCCAATGTTCATAGCAGCAATGTCCACAATAGCCAAACTGTGGAAAGAGCCAGGATGCCCTTCAACAAACGAATGCATAAAGAAGATGTGGTCCATATATACAATGGAATATTACTCAGTCATCAGAAAGGATGAATATCCACCATTTGCATCAACATGGATGAAACTGGAGGGGATTATGTTAAGTGAAATAAGTCAAGCAGAGAAAGACAATTATCATATGGTTTCACTTATATGTGGAACATAAGGAATAGTATTGGAGGACATTAGGAGAAGGAAGGGAAAAATGAGTGGGGAGAAGTCAGAGGGGGAGATGAACCATGACAGACTATGGACTGTGGGAAACTAACGGAGGGTTTCAGAGGGGGAGGCAGTAGGGGGGTGGGTTAGCCTGGTGATGCATATTAAGGAGGGCACATATTGCATGGAGCACTGGATGTTACATGCAAACAATGCATCATGGAACACTACATCAGAAACTAATGATGTACTGTATGGTGACTAACATAACATAATCATATTAAAAAATAAAAACTGTGAGGTAGAAAAAGTAAATAAAATCTTAAAATTTAGGTGTTCTGGCTTTTTCAGAAAGGTAGAATAGAATTATCACAGTGTATGTGTACCACTTCCTAATCCAAAGTTTGGAAGAAGAGGAGTGGAAGAAAAGGAAATGACTCATCTAATCCTAATGGTTCCCAATCTCTTAGATCCCACACCATGCCTCTTGCCTCCAGCTCCATCTAGAAATCTGAAATGTGGAAAAACAGAAAATTAAATGGTAAAAGGGTTGCAGAACAGATAGGTAGATGATAAAGGGGGAAATTTCATCCAATACTAGTTTTATACATTTTAATGACAGAAATCAGAATGAAAACCTTTAAAAAAAAGCTTAATCATCTCTTTCCTTTCCCTCTCTTCTCACTTCAAGCTCTGTCTCACTATTAGATATACTGTTTCAACATCACTAGCAACCAAAGCAATGCAAATAAAAGAAACATAGACATCCTATTTCCAGCCAGTAAAATTGGCAATAATCAATATGTGGTATTAGTAAGGGAGATTCGCATTCTGACACATTATGATGGGGTGTAAAATGTCACCGCTCATTAATCAGAAATCTCAAAATGTACCTATACTTTTATCCAACAATTCTATTTCTAGGAATATTTCCTAATGACTTCCCTTATCAATAAAACATACAGATTCCAGTAGCTAAAGTAAATAAATGGCTGCAAATTTTTCCCGTATTTTTGAAGTGTGAGTTTTGTGAAGAAACAGCTTTAACTGGTGAGCATGCTTTGGTATAATAAAATTTACTTTCTGCAGTAGCAATTGCATGCAGTTGCTTCATATTTTCTAGTCCCGGAGACTCCCATTTAGCATTCTTCATGAGTATTCACCTCTCTAAACATGGTTAGAATCTCAACAAGAATTCCACCAGGCCTACCACTAGGAGCCTTAAGAAGAGGAATCAAAGTTCTCTACACTGGCTGGTAATGATAATTACCATCGTGGGACCAAGGAACCTCTGGAAGTTTATAGTAGTGTCATTCACAAAAGCCCCAAATGGAAAACACCCTAAATTTCCATCAACTGTAAATGAGACACATATATCATGGTATATTCATAGAGTGGAAAGCAATACAAAAATAAAAGTGTAACTACAATGATATAAAAGTGAATGAATTTCTTCCCTACCCTCCATGACCTCTGGCCCTGCCCCTCAAGTTCCTCATAACAGAGAGATCATATGAAACGAGATGCAATTGGGAAGGAGACAAACCATAAGAGACTCTTAATCTCATGAAGCAAACTGAGGGCTAGTGGGGGGTGGGAGGGTAGGGATAGGGTGGATGGGTTATGGACATTGGGGAGGGTTTGTGCTATGGTGAGTGCTGTGAAATGTGTAAGCCTGATGATTCACAGAGCTGTACCCCTGGGGCAAATAATAAAAAAAAAAAGGAAAGAAAAACAACAACAACAACAACAAAATGAATGAATTTCCTAAGAATAAACTGGAAGCAAATAGTCAAATGCACACAAGAATAAATACTGAATTATGTGTATACAATTTTTTAAAGTAGAAAATAATCTGTGATATTAAAATCAAGATAGTGGTTAAGAGATTGGTAGTCAACCAATGACGAAAAATCCCTACAGTTAAACCAGAGGAATTTTGCCTCAATATTTAGAGCTTTCAAACGTCAAACTGATACATTACACATTTGCACTGTAGTCTACTATGTAAGTAAGTATTTGAATATATCCTTGAGGGTACTGAAAACCTTTCCAAGTGGCACACAGGCAATACAACTTTCTAGATTTTCAATGAAAATACACACTCCTTCATAAAAATAATCTGAGAAAGTAACTGCAATAGGAACACTTTGCAGGCTTTCCTTTTTCACTCCACCTTTAATACCCACACTTTTTATACTATACCCAAAGAGAGTAACACATCCTAACCATCTCAGTAGTGCACAATGCTTTGGAATGTAAAAAGCTATCAAGTACTAAAATAGGAGAGGCAATTCAAAAACTGACGTCTGAAAAAACTCTTTGAATTAAGGCACCATGAAACCATGTTTTTTAAAATTTATTATTATTTTTTTATTTGACAGAGAGAGATCACAAGTAGGTAGAGAGGCAGGCAGAGAGAGTGAGAGAGGAGGAAGCAGGCTCCCTGCTGAGCAGAGAGCCCGATGCGGGGCTCGATCCCAGGATGCTGAGATCATGACCTGAGCCAAAGGCAGAGGCTTTAACCCACTGAGCCACCTAGGCACCCAAAACCATGGTTTTTATATATTTTTATTAAGGATAAAACATGGCATTAAATGGAATGCAATACAAAAAACTATAGTGACATATAGCAATGTGCATGAATCTCACAAATATAATTTGGATGTTCTGAATTAAGATATATTTTGGTGTGGGATGACAGAAATGATAATTTTTGTTTTACAACTTCATCCATTCTACCCATTGACTATCCTTAGAGAATCCATTGTTTTAGGGGAGCATCACATGAGAGCAAAATAGTGTCAGTAAGAAACACTGAATTTAGTGGAAAATGATTTCATCAAAGAGACACACTTATGTAGGGTTCTATGATTTATATATTTACTAATGTATCTAAAAATTAGAAAGTTTAAAACTCGAAAAATCATGCTGAAAATATCAATTTACTATGAAGCATACTGTCCGTACAATTACACCATTTTCAGTAATGAGAAAGAGTTTGGGGAGGAGATTCTCATTGATTAGTGCTCATTGTCTCAGTGACATATTTTTACCATGATTTCAAGGAGAATATAGTAATATAAATCCTACATTTGTTTCCAACAGCTCAACATTTCACCTCTGAGTAAGTCAATCATATACCAGAGGCAAGATAGTGTTGTATATTTTCTCAAACACCTATTTAAGCTTACAGGACAAACTTTTTCATGAATTTTTATAGAATGTTTATTGAATTCTGAAAACCCATGTTCATTTTTATTTAGATGAAATTCTAATTTTTTTTCATTTCTACCATGTAATTATGGGAATTATACTAACCTCACAGACATATTTCATGGAATCTACTCTAAAAATTGACTACATATGACAGGAGGCTGGCACACCCCAACTCCAGGGGGCCAGAATCTCCTTCCTGGGACCCTTTGGGACTTCACCTAGGTATCTCTTCATCTGGCTGGCCATCTGTATCCTTTATCATCTTCTATTATTTAACAAACTGGTAAACATAAGTATTCTCTTGAGTTCTGGAGCTATTCTAGCAAACAATTGAATCTAAGAGGAGATGTCATAGGAACTTCCATTCTATAGCCAAGACTGAATAACTGAGGTTACCTGGGACCTGTTACTTGCAAGTGGTATCTGAAGTGGGGAGCAGTCTTGTGGGACTAAGCCCTTAACCTGGGAGTCCGCACTAACTCCAGCTAGTGTCAGAATTGAATTGCATTGAATTGTAGGGCATCTAGCTGCTATCACACAGAATTGCCAGTGTGGGAAGTGTTGTGTCAGAAGTGTTGTGAGTGTGATAATAATGTGAGAGTAAAAGAAATATACAGTAGGAAGAGTAACTTTTTACTACCTACTGGCGAAGAAGAACTTGCTCATTCATCTTAAAACGATTTTAGTAGACATTACTAAAATAATTAAATTCCACAGATACATTTAAAGAATATGGCGGTTTTATTTTATTCTCTTTAAAATGATTTTATTTATTTACTTAAGACAGAGAGAGCGTGCACGTGAGCATGGGGAGAGAGTCAGAGGGAGAGGGAGAAGGAGACTCCCTGCCGAGATGGGAGCCTGACGTGGGGCTTAATCCCAGGACCCGGTGATCATGACCTGAGCCAAAAGCAGATGATTAACCAACTGAGCCATTCAGGCACCCCAGTTTTATTTTAAGTATTAATAATTACAATATATCAGAAATTGCATTAGTTACAAGTATTTAAACTTAATAAAAATATAATGCCAATTTAAGATGTAAAAGGGTAAGTTATTTTTAAGTTTCTTTTAGAAAATTTGGTGAGCATGGCTACCTGGGTGGTGAAGTTGGGTAAGCACCCGACATTCAGTTTTGGCTCGGGTTGTGATCTGAGGGTCGTGAAATGGAGCCCTGGGTCAGGTTCTTCGCTCAGTAAAGAGTCTGCTTGAGATTCTTTCTCCTCTCACAAATTTTTAATGTTTTCAATATTATCTTCAGTTTATTTCTTATTAAGACACACTAGAAACAGAATTTCTGTATAATCTATGGAAATTTTATAGAATGTGTCTTTTATGAAAAGATCCTCATGATATAAACATCTCTTATTGAATATTAGAGATAGTTTCTTCATCCAAAGAAATTCTACGTTTCCTTTGATAAGACTACAAACCATCTAATTCAACTTATTTTCCTTTATGACTTGCCTGTTAGAAATATCGGAGCTAAATTTGGTACTTAACTATTCAGTATAATAATTTTCCCCTTCATTCACTTTATGACTTTGGATTTTCCAATTTTAGGTTAACTTTTTTTATATGTCCCTTATTTCAACCCGAGCTTTACTACCTAGTATGGTGTAACCTTGGGCAAATATAAGATCCCTGTACTTCAGTTCGCTCTTTGGTAAAATGGGAATGATAAGAGCACCTGTCTCACAGACTTTTTAGGAAAATCAAATCAATTATTAGGTATTAAGCTCTTAGAATAGTGCCTGACACATGGTAAGTATTATTTAAGTGTTTGTTACATATTCTATAAAGAATAAACAAGGAATACTTAAGTCCTCATCGTGAAGCTCCGAAGATCACGTTGTATTTTATCATCATGAACATCATGAAAATAAAAATTATTTTATTCTGAAAGTCCCATAATATAGAAAAGATATAAACTCTTCAATCAATTAATATTAATTGTATAGCAGTGAGACAGCATGCCAACTTGAATTAAAAGTAGTCAGTACTAACAAACAGAAATCTCCACCTCTAGCCAATTACTATTTTTTATGCAAATATTATGAGCTGCTCTCATCCTCATGAATAATCCTAGGAGAAAGTGATAAGAAACTTAGATATGCTACTTTCTACTGTGTTATTTACTGTAAATTACAATTCCCCATGTGTAAACTCAGTCCTAGGCTTAACACAAAAAAGCTGTTCAGAATTAATCTGTAAAGAAATTTGGAACTGCCTCTAAAGTCTCAGATTATCAGCTAAACCTCCAACACTGAGAGCAATAGATATAATGTACCTCAATGTTCTAAAGAGTGATAATAGAACCATCTATGCAACCCTGACCGAAATGACTCAAAACAAGTCAGGGTATCATGACCCTAAAAGTCAATATAAGGTAAAATGTGACATTTAAAAATAGAATGATTGAAAGGAATCTCTAGACAGACAGAATGCCTTAACTCTTCCCCTCTTCGTGGGAGAAGGGGATGCACACTCTTCTGTCTTCATTAAAGCCAAGTGATGGCTACCTCAAAAGAACTACTTATAAGTAGTGCTTATAAGAAAGGAAAGATGCCTCATTCCCCAGAAAGAAGCATGTTAAAACTCACTGTGCTCTTGTCATTGAGATGAGGTACTTACCGCACTTGACAGAGCCCAAGAGAAAACTCCATTTCAGGAACAAACAACAACATAGAGAAGGGTACCTACTATTTATACTGAAAAACCTAAAAGCAGAAAGTTGACTAGGACTCCTTGTGCTTGGCAGGATGAGAAAGGAGGAGTCAGAAGTTAGGTAAACTGTCTTGCACAGTTTGGTGAGACACAGATGCCTGAGTTTCTAGTGGGTCTTATATATGTTTGCACACTTGCAGAAGATAGCAGACACAAATCACTTTAATAAACTCTGTCAAGAGAAAGCTCAATCAGGGGAAGAGAGCACGGCAGTACATCACAAGGGGTGCAGAAGACCTCAGAAGGAGTCTCCTCAAATCCTGCACAGTTACTCCAGTTGTCAAATATCTGTCATAATCATGATGATTAATGACAGAAAACATCAACTAGCAGAAAACTTCAGACAGCACCAGTGAGGTACAGACCATTTGTACCTCTTTCTTTAATCTTTCCTCCACACCTCCTGCCCCAACTCTAGAAGAAGAGAAGATGGAGGTGGGACAGGAAGAGTAGGTAGGAAAATATGAAGCAAGAATAGACCACCCACTCCCCACCATCTGGATCACTGGTGTTTTTTTTTTTAATTAGACACAGATCATGCTGAAAATAATGAGGGAAAAAGTTTTTAATTGGATATGAAATTGAAATTTTTATTTAAACTAAACTGAACATTTTAATAACTGCACATGAAATTATTTTTATAGTCAAAAGCGATAAGAAAGTTATAGGATCTGTTTCAGATGCCATCTACACACAGGCAAGGGAGGTTTGATAGATCTTTTTTAAATGTTTGGTGAAGAGAAAAATAGAGTAATTTCCTGTTCGCAGTTGCTTTGAACTCAGTCCAACCAATATACCATGTAGAGAAGGTTATATAACTCACATATGCAAGGCCAAGGATAATGTAGCCTCTCTAGACAGTTCTTCACAGTTTATGATATGAAAAGTACATAAAAGATAACTTCAACTTAATCCTCTTTATAATATCAAGGTCCACTAATTTGAAGTATTTGTTCATTATGATTTGCCTAGCACTATAACAAGCTACCCACACAATTTCCCATTAACAATTAAACATTCTGTAATAATTCCTCCACCCAGTTTTGCAATTTGAAAAAATTAGTCCTACATTAATATGCATGTACATTTCCACTGATTTAAAATCTTCTGCCATTAGTTCTGCCAGTTATATAAAAAATGATATCTTCCTGATAAAAAATAATTTCATCACTTTATTCAAATTCTCACATTAACTAAACTATAAAATGAGTTTGGATTTTAGGTATTTGTCATTCAATCTATTCTCATGTCGTGCTCTCCATTTAGATCAAGATTGTTGGGTTTTTTTTAATTCTGTTTTTTGTAAATATGTCTTGACTACAAAAACCTACCAAACTAGCCACATATTTCTCCTCAGCAGTATGCAACATTTTCTTAAATACCCCAAATTCTAAAATATTCTTCTCTTCACCCAGTCACTGCTCCTAAATCTGGGCTTGCTTCTCATCACAAATTCTAAATGTTGCCTGTTTTCTTATCTCCAAGTTCATTTCATCTTCTATGATTTCCTTTCCCTTTTTAACAAACTTCAGCACTGATATCAAAAATACTATTGTGCATTATTGTGCAATATTATTGTGCAATATTATTGTGCATTCTACTGAAGAGTTCCTACCATTTCAAATACTTGCCAATCCCCCAGTCTCAACAACCTCTACAGTGTATATTCTGTGTTCTATATCTGGGGCTGCCAATGCCAAGTATTAGAGGAAAAAAATCACATAACTATACTATGAGGTTCAGTACAAATCCAAGGTCCCTATTCTCAACCTGTGCTCTTTGCTGAACGGTGTATACATATTTTATTCATCTATTTTTAGTACCAAAGCAAATTTGTAAGCATGGCTAATCCAGACTTTTTCACTAGCCTGAAGTCCTATACACATCCTGATTGTTTCATTGTAAAGATATGATACATCTTATTCTCCCAAGAAATTGTGAATCTGAAGTGAAATATCACTGCAACTTTTTGGGACCTCTCTTTCTTCTAATCTTTGAGGGGAAATATAACCTTCCTTCTGAACAAGATTCTTCCCTTCACCACCATTTTGGTTGTTTTCTTATTTTTTTATTTTATTTTTTCAGTGATCCAAGATTCATTGTTTTTGCACCACACCCAGTGCTCTATGCAATATGTGCCCTCCTTAATACCCACCACCAGGCTCACCCATCCCCCTCTCTCCCCTCCATAACCCTCAGTTTGTTTCTCAGAGTCCGCAGTCTCTCATGGTTCATCTCCCCTTCCAATTTACCCCAATTCATTTTTCCTTCCCTTCCCAGCAAGTCTCAGATTTAAGTAAGAATTAATAAGTTTGTTTTTCTTATTAATTCTTACTTAAATCTGAGACTTGCTCTATTAGTTGTTTTATTCTTTTGCACTTCTTCAGTTTCTTCTTTGTTAGTATATTGACTCTCCTAAAATGAATGCTAGTGCTACAATTTCCTCAAGCTACTCTATTTTTATCCTTTTATGCATTATTCTGAAATCTTCACAAATTATTCTACCTTAAGAGCTTCTAATTTCCATTCAAGCATACCATATACCCCAGCAATCTGGTTCATAAACTCACCAATCTAACTTAAATTAGTTCTTCAAATTTCACCAATGACAATTTATTCTCTGTATCTCCTGGCTTATCCCAGTTTTCTGCTCTATACCTATTTTGGGTGAAACTGTGTTTTTGTAGTCAAGACATAGTTACAAAAAACAGAATTAAAAAAAAACTATAAACACATATTGAAGTTCTAACCTTGAGGACCTCAAAATGTGACTATTTGGAAACAAAACCTTTAGAGAGGTAATCAAGTTAAAATGAACCTTAATCTAATATGACTGTTATCCTTATAAGAAGGAGAAATTTGGACCAAGAGAAAGACATGAACAGAAAGAAGAGGATACGAAGTTACAAAGGGAGAGAACGGCCATGTGATTAGAGTGATGTATCTGCAAGCCAAGGAATATAAGAAATGCTGGCAAACATCCAAAGCTAAAAGGGTAAAGGGAACAATTCTTCCCTGGAGCAGTCTAAGAGAATAAGGCCCTGCTAAAGACTTAATTTTGGGCTTCTAGACTCTGAATCTGTGAAGAGAAAAAAAAAAAAGAAAAGAAAAAGAAAAGAAATTCTGTTGTTTTCAACCACCTAGTCATTGGTACTTTGTTACAGTAGTCTCAGGAAACTAACACAACACCTTTCTGTATCAGTCTATACTGCAGATATACTGTAGACCATCCTGCTTCACAGCTCTCTTCTGTCTTGGTTTTCAAAGTCATTAAAACATCCCAAACCTCTCCCCAACTGTGAACTATATTCTTTGTTCTCTTCTTCCTCCCTAAGATGTCTTCTATTTTTCCTCTCAAACTTCTCATGTTCAAATCCACTACTTTTTAAAATATTACCCCATTTAAAATATTATGCCATTTATGTCAAATTTTTCTTACTCATGCAGCTTTTCCTCAATATTCTAGCCAAAAGTAATCATATTCTCCATTGTGTCTGTAAAATTCTTTTCTTTTTTTGTCTGCCACCATTCATATTTCGTATTTCTTCTCTGAATAAGTTATATTACTTATTCTAAGCCATGGGTCAACAAAGTTTTTCTTAAAGGGACAGATAGTAAATGTATTAGGCTTTGCAAATCATACAGCTTAGCTGACTACTGAACTCCACTGTTGTGTAAAAGCAGCACAAATAACACATAAATGGAGGAATGAATGCATGTCAGAGAAACTTTATTTACAAAAAACAGGCAGCCAGAGAGCTTCCCATTGTTTACCAAACCCTGTTCTAAATTATAAATTTCTTGAATGCAGAAGTTATTTTTTAGTCTGTTATATGTATCTTGCAGAACTTCTGGCATTTGCCTTTCATATGCATATGATTGAAAAATATACCTTAAATAAAACTGACACATATTCTCATGTACTTCTCTTTCCCTGTATCTCAGCATGTAAACTTTTAAAAACAAGATGCATAAAGAAATGTAAAACCCATCAGTTTATTTAATCTGGATAGATGACTAATGGTTTTCAAGGAAACTAAATACCATTTAAAGGATAAATATGCCTGGGGCTCCTGGGTGGCTCAGTCACTGTGTGTCTGCCTTCAGCTCAGGTCATGATCCCAGGGTGCTGGGATCCAGCCCCTCATCCAGCTCCCTGCTGAACAGGGAGCCTGCTTCTCCCTCTCCCTCTGACTGCTACTTCCCCTGTTTGTGTTCTCTCTCTCTCTCTCTTTCTCTCTCTCTCTCTCTCCCTCTCTCTGTCAAATAAATAAAATCTTAAAAAAATAAAAATAAAGGATAAATATCTCATTGTATAATAAAAAGAGTATAATAAAAGAGTTCACACTTTGATTGGAATACAGAAGAGTTTCCTTAAAATTGAATAGAAGACAGCATCAGGTGAAATGCAAGTGCCATAATTATTCTAAGTAGAGTGTAAATATGAAGAGATATAGTAATCAAGGAAACCATGATAGAGTTGATCATGAATCAATTATTCATCATATTTTTTGGATCTCCTGAATTATTTTTTTTAATTTTTTACTTTATTCTTCTGATTTATTGTTGTATAGCAAACCATCCCAAAACTTAGTGGGTTAAAACAATGGTTTATTCATTCTCATGATTCTGTGAGTTGACTAGGTAATCCCTCTACTGGTTTCACCTAAATTCACAAATGAGGCTGCTTTCAGATAGAAGACTGGTTGACCAAATAGGACGAAGATGTTGGTGCTGTTTGTTTTCTGGGGTACAGTAGACTGGCTTCTTCACAACAGACTGTTCCCAGGGCTCCGAGAGGGCAAGGGTAGAAGCTGCAAGGCCTCTGTAGACACAGGCTTCAGAAATCACATGAGATCACTTCTGCTGCATACTACTCATCAAGGCAACTCACAAAGCCAGCCCTGATTCCAGAGGTGAAGAAACAGACTCTACCTCTGGACAAAGGAAAGGCAGGTCATACTGTGAAGGAGGACGGATACAAGTTGGTGTCATTTACTGAGGCCATTACTATATTACTCCTCAACATGATCCTTAAAGAGAGGCAAATTTGACTGGCATTAGGAGATACATAGAGGAATAATGGGAGGAAAGACAAGAAAATCAAATAAAGATGAAATAACAGAGGTTGGCAAATGCCAAACTAAGGATTTCAATTTCTTCTCTGACAGTGAGGAGTTAGTGGATATTTCAAGAGAGAAGTCCTCCTCCCTCACAAATAACTCACATTTTGAAAAAGAGGTCATACATGATTTCAGTGTGTTTTTGTCTTTTCCTCAGAGCTGAGGAGCAAAATAATGATGTCTGGCTTTACTAAAAAAGAAGTGGCCTTTGGTCATAGCGCACAGTAACAGCTTTCTAGTTGAATGAATATACTGATGAGTATACAAATCCTACAGTTACTGAAAGATGCTGAAAGACTCTCTTTAAAGATAATCAGAACAATATCTTTTCATCCACTTGTGATACTTTCATTTCATTATAAAACACAGGAGGGTGAGTCCAGTATTCAGGAAAAGGAACTAAAGGTCTTCATATATTTCAAGATCTTTCTACTGTGAGACTTTGAGATATTCCTTGTCACGCTCTTACTTTTTAGTTATTCGACCCTCCATCTGAAAGCTGATAGAAGCAAATAAACAATCTTCACTTCACTTCACTTACTACTGTGGACCACAATTCTCAGGATATGTTTAATTCAAACTACCTGACTTAGTTATTAGAAAACTCAAAGGCAATAGCTTTGTTCTATGTGACTCATAAATAATACACTGTATTGGAGAGTGTAGCATAAAGATGAGGAATTCCTGCTTAAGGTAATATTCACAGCATGCTATTAATCAACCACTTGGCCCACACTTTTTAATCTCTAACTAATTTTACACAAAAGCAGTTTGTTCAATTAAATTGGCTACTATGGGGAAAATTCCATAGTGGCTACTGTTAAAAAAAAAAAAGGGGGCCTCCCTGTTTGCACTACATGTAAGCATAGTACTGTGAGATAGGAAACGACTTGATATATTTTAATCTTATTGAAAGTACATGTCTACAATTCAGATATCCTTTTTGAATGGTCATGCCAGATTACAGACATAAGCTCCCGTAGATAGCCCCCAGGCTCTCTAAACACAGTAGTGTGAGCAGTAAACAGCACAGAAAGCAAAAGGATTTGTTGACATTCCTTGCTGGTTGCCACAGGGATAAAACCAAATTGAAATCCTCAGTATATAAAAGACTATGGATATTAACACTCAAGCTACTCAGTCTGAATTCAAGACAGACCTAATTCTATAACCTTCCAGGTGTTCTCAATATGTCTGAATCCTAATGTACTTCACACAAAACTATGTATACACAGGAATTGGAAAGTTAGCACCGCAGTCATAAAATGAGACTGTCACTTCCTGTTGATCCAGATTATATATATATATATATTTTTTTCTTTTGGTGTGTCTTCATGCGGTTTTGAAATGAAGTTGGTTTACAATTGTGAATGCGCTGTGGGGTACGTGTGTATATGTGTGTATGTTGTGTATATGTATTGTGTAGCAGCCAGGAAACTAGAGCGCTCCCTTAGTTTTTTTCTTTTATTTAACCTATCAAAACGTACATTTACCTAGTAAAAAACATTTACCTTAGTTCATTGCACAGTATGATGCCTTAGAGGCAAAATAATTGAAGGCTTCTCTTTACTGTATCAGTATAGTTGGATATTATCTGGCTTCTTAGATAATTCACAGTGCTGAAAAGTAGAATCATGATATTCAAACAGTGCTGAAATTCAGGAGGGCATGACAAAATATACTGCTACCTGCCCTTGGGAGGGCAAGACAAAAATAAAGGCATGCAACTATGTGATCCTGTATGTACCAAGTTTTAAATTTTAAAAATTAAGAAAAACTTTACAAAATTACCCTGCTTTTCAGGCAAAATACAATGTGTAATTTATATAAGGCATTAATTAATTTCACTTCAGCTATCATGCTTAAACAGATGTCATTAATCACACATTTTAATTCCATTAAACGTGTGTCTAAATCAATCTTTTCTTATAAACTTCAATATCTTGAATGTCACAGAAAGTCAAGTGACAGATTGCTCTGTTTCATTCAAAAGAATGAAGCTACACGTGAGGATTTTAGGATTGTGTTGGTTGATGTGTTGGTTGATATAGACTTTTATTTATAAGCACTTTCTGGAGTCACACAACTTTTATGTGGCACACAGCACTGCAAAGATAAGCTAATTTAAGGACCTTTACCAGGACATACTTTAAGAGAGTTTAGAGTCACCATGGCAACAAGTTACCAACCCTTAACAACCTCAAAGATGAATATTTACTCAACCCACTAGACACCCACTATGCCTTCATTGTCACCAGGGCAGTTCCTATTTGCCAGTTACATCATCCTCGCTGCTATTTATTCAGTTTCGCACATCTCTGTGCTCTCCTCCCATCATCCAAAGTATCTGCTTTTCCTTGCCAAACACTTAAGCAGCTCTATTTATTTTCCCAGTTCTAGATTCTGTGCTGCATTACTCCTCTGGAGTAATGGATTTATTCTCCTCTCTACCCATCTCTGAGGCATAAATTCTTAATTTATTAAAATAAAAATAATTACCATTTGTTGAGTGTTCACAGTGTTGTATACTGTACTTATTTTTTCCCATATGTCATCTTGCTTAATTTGCATAATACCTGTGAACCCAACAGTAGCCTGACTCTCTTTTTCAAATCCTGGCTCTGGCGGCACCTGGGTGGTTCAGTCAGTCAAGTGTCCAACTCTTGATTTCAGCTCAGGTTGTAATCTCATGTGTTCTGAGATCAAACCCTGCTTCGGGCTCTGCAGTGGGAAGTCTGCTTGAGATTTTCTCTCTCCCTCTCTTTCTGCCTCTCCCCAGGCTTGAGCTCACCCTCTCTGTCTGTCTCTCTCTCTTTCTCTCTGAAATAAATAAATAAATCTTAAAAAAAAATCCTGGTTCTGACACTTCTAGCAGTATACTTTTGGATAAGCCACTCAACCTCTCTTGCTTCAAGTATGTCATCTGAAAATGAGAATCATATACACCTAATCCATAAGGTTATCCCGAGGATTAAATGAGTTAATACGTGTAAACCACCTAGAAGACTATCCTCCACAAAACAATAGCTGGCATATACTGATGGCATACTATTATCTCCAATATATATGAGGAAACGGGCTGGAGACTTTAGGTAATTTACCAAGATCAGAAAGGGGTGGAGATGAGATTCAAATGTTGATCTCTTTACTCCTATATCTTGGTGCCTCCCTCACTGTGTTGCCTTTTGCCCTTGGGCAAGTCCTCTATTATGATACATTTTAATTTCTAGTACCTAAAGCTTTTTTATATAGTTTGTGTCATTTGATCTTCACAAGTGCTAGAGATAATATCAGTCCTATATATTATATATACAATATATATACATATACATATAATGTACATATATACATTAATATATATTATATATAATTTATATATTTCACATATATTTTTATATATTTCATATATATGTTACATATATTTTATATATTTTTCATATATGTTTTTACATATATATGAAAAACTGAGGCTTAGAGAGACCATATGATTTAAACCTTGTCTCACACAGAAAAAGGGAGCAGTGTAGGCTTGGGACTTGGCATTTCTGATTCCTTGGTTAAAGTTCTATCTTAAGACATTTAAGAAGCAAATTGAAATAAGTGAGTGAATTAATTTTATTAACCTATCTTTGTCTCAGTTTCCTCATCTGTACAATAGGAATCACGTATCTGTTTTATGGGGCCGTTGTGATAATTAATTTGATCTATGTAAAGCCTTCAGCACCGTGCCTAGCACATAGTAAAAGCTAATTAATTAATTCAAGGTACTAAGCAGAGGGATGAAAGAAATTGGAAAAGATAACTGCTTCAAAAAGTAAGAGCTTGCAGTATTCTAAACAGATATAATGTCTAGTGAGAGAATGAGTTTTACCTTTTCACCATTGGAAAAAAAGGAAAAGAATCAGCTTTACCTTTTCACCATTCATTCTGCAATTCATTTGGAATTTATTTCGGCATGTGGTTCCATGTAAGGATATTTACTTTTTCCCATATGGTCATCCAATCAACCTAGTATCATTTATTGAAAACACCATCTCTTCCCCACTGTTGTGTAACAATGTAATTGTCATCAATTTAGTAACCTTATATATGCAGATTTATGTGTAGAACTTTACTTCCATTCCAATGCTAATTGTCTATTTGGCCAATACACCACTATGTGATTTCATGTAGATTTATAAGAGATTTTAATGTCTGACAAAGTGAGTTCACCAATTTTGTCTTCTTCTTCAATATTACCTTAAATATTTTTTGCAATTTTTATTTCCATAATAAATTTTATAGTTAGCTTATTTTTCACACAGTCCTACCAAAATTCTTTTTGGCATATCATCAAATTTGTGGGAATTGACATCTCTACAGTACTGAGTCTTCCTATCCATGAAAAGTACACAACAATAAAATGGTATATGCTTTTATGTATTTAAGTTCTCTTTAATTTCTTTCATATTTTGTGCTTTTATGTCCATTAGACTTATCCATACATATTTATGCCTGTAACATCCTTTCATCTTCCTCCTGTCTTTTCTTGTTTCATTCTCTATTGCCAAGGAACAGTTTTCAGTTTTAACCACTGAATTCAATGTTTGTTGTAGATTTTTTATATCTACAATTTATCAGATTAATGAAGTTACCTTCTATTCCTAATTACTAAATTTTATCATGAAGAAGTGCTGACATTTGTCAAGTAGTTTTTCTACTTCTATTGAAATAGTTATTTTTTTCCCCTCATAATGTGTACTCAGTACCACTTGACTACTGAAAATTTAACTACCTTTGCCTGAAATAAAAACCCTACTTGGTAATGACTTGACTACATTACTAAGGACTTTTATACCTTTATGAGAAATACTATTTTGAAATTTTCAATTCTATTTGGTATTTGCTTTGACAGCATGAATCAGTTCATGCTGACCTTATAAAGGGTCAGAAAATGTTCCTCATTTTCAAGTAAAGAATGTAGAATTTGAATATTTCTTTAAATATTTGAAATAATACACCAGTGAAGCCTTCAGTATCTGATATTTTCTTTGTGAAACTGAATTAAAGAAGGGACTCAACTTCTTTAACAGATAATAGACCATTCAGGTATTGTTTTTTTTGTCAGTTTTGCTAAGTCCCTCTCCAAGGAATTTATCCATTCTTTCCAAATTATGACTTTTTTTTCATAATTCCCTCCTAGTAGCTTTTTCTGTTGACAGGACTATTGATGTTTCTTTTTAAAAAATTCCTGATATTGGTAATTTGTGATTTTTCTTTTTCTTGGATCTTTCTTGCTGACATTAAGCAAACTTTTAAATCTTTATTTTCCATTTCATTGACTTATACTTTTATCTTTATATTATTCCTTTTCTTCTACTTTCCTTTGGTTTGCTTCGCTTTCTGTTAATGTTCTGTCTTCCTTTCCTTTTGGTTCCTAAGATAGAAACTTACATCACTGGTTGTTCAGCCATTCTTCTTTTTCCACATATGCAATTAAAGCTATGCATTTCTATTTAGTACTGCTTTTAATTCAGCCCACACATTACCATTGAATTTTAAATATTTTCTAGTTCTGTTTTGACTTTTTGATCCATGGATTATTTTAAAATATACTCCAGGCACCTGAATTTTCTTTATTTATCCACTTCATATTGATTTCTAGCTTAACTCCATTAGCTCAGAGAGTATTCATCAAATAATATGTATCTTTGAAAAATATTGGGGATTTGCTTTTGGTACATGTTATGGCCAATTTTGCTAAAAATCCCATGGACTTTTGAAGAGATTGTAAATTCTTCTATTGTTGGATATAGTATTATATCCTTGTCAATTGCATATACATGTTTTCCTTAATGTGTTTTTCAGATATTCCCTATTCTTACTGGGTTTTTAGTCTACACTTTATATTAGCTTTTGAAAAAGCTGAGTTAATGCTTCTCATTATGATTGCATAGTTGATGCTTTTTTTCTTTTAATTGTATTAGTTTGTTAATATATCTTAAATTTATGTTATTGGATGTACGCACATTTATGATTTTATGATTATAATATTACATTGGAATGAAGCTTCAATCATTAAGAAATTTCTCTCTTTATCTACTAATAATACTTTATTTTTTATTTTTATTTATTTATTTATTCATTTATTTTTAAAGATTTTTATTTATTTCATTTGACAGAGAGAGAGATCACAAGTAGGCAGATAGGCATGCAGAGAGAGAAGGGGAAGCAGGCCCTCCATTGAGTGGAGAGCCTGATGCGGGGCTCGATCCCAGAACCCTGAGATCATGACCTGCGCCGAAGGCATAGGCTTAACCCACTGAGCCACCCAGGTGCCCCATAATTCTTTCTTTAAAGTCCACTTTGCTGGTCCTCTAGGATAGCTAAACCTGCCTTCTTTTGGTTAATATACGAATGTCGTAGTTTTATTATTTCCTTTAATTTCATTTTTTTGCAGCCTTATATTAACATATGAATTTTATAAACAATAAATAATTTTGTTTGGTTTCCATTTAATGTTAAAATCTGCTTACTTAGACTATTTTGTATTATTTTTTATGGTCTTTTTTATTTATTTTAGAAAGAGAGAGAAAGACAGAGAGGGAATGCACAAGCAGGAGGAGGAGCATATGGAGAGGGAAAGCAGACTCCCCAAGGAGCACGGCATGAGTAGGTGCTGCAGGTCAGATGCAGGGTCTCACGTGGGGCTAATGTAGGGGCTAATTCCTAGATCCTGAGATTATGACCTGAGCCAAAGTCAGACACTAAACCAACTGAGCTGCCCAGTTGCCCCTTATTTTTACTATTGTTTATGACACGTTTATCTACCATCTCACTATTTGTTTTCTATCTGACCCGTTTTATATTTTTCCCCCCATTTGGATTTAATTAAATATTTTTAAGTTTTATTTAGTATAATTGATATGTAAAAACTGTACATAGTGTAATTTGATGTTTTCATGTATCCATACACTAGGAAAATCTACACTATGTTCATCCTAATCCTGCACCCCTGCCTCCTGCTTCTTTCCCTCCTCTCTCTGCTTTAGCATCTACTCATATTTCTGTCATAATATGGTTGTATTTCCAAGCATTTGATATATACAAGTTTTGTTTTGCTTCTTTACCTCAAGATAATTATTTTGCTATTTGTCAGTATTGTAGTAGTATGTTTCAACAGCCTATTCCTTGCAACTGCTGAGTAGTATTCTATTGCATACCACACCATAGTTTATCTACCATGTGTTGATAGGCATGTAAATTTTTTCCACTTCTAAAATTCTATGAAGACTTACATGCAAATCTTTGCATGTACATATGCTTCTTTTCTCTTGGGAAAATGCCCAAGGGTACAATATCTGCATCATGTGGTAGGTGTATGTTTAGCATTTGAAACATTTCAGAAACTAACAAATTATTGTCCTGTGATTGTCACATTTTACACTCCTTTCAGTAGTGTGTGAGAGGTCTAATTCTTCCACATCTTTGCCAAAATGTGGTATGATAAGTCTTTTCAATTTTAGCCAGTGTAGCACATGTGCAGTGATATTTCACTATAGTTTTAATTTGCGTTTCCCTAGTGACCAACAATGTTTAACAATTTTTCATGTGTTTGTTTGCCATCTGTATAGCTTTAGTGAAGTTTCCGTTTGATTCCCCCATTTTTATTGAGTTGTTTCTTTTATTACTGAGTTGAAAACTCTGTATATATTATAAATACAAGTAATTTAAAAATATTGGGTTTTTAAACATTTTCTCATCGTCTGCAAATTGCCTCTTTACTGTATTAGCAAAGTCTTTAGGTCTTCCAAATATTTTTTAAATTCATTCCTAAATATTTTATAATTTTTAATTTATTTTTAAATATTTATTTATTTATTTAATTTATTTATTTGAGAGAGAGACCCCACATGCTGGTGAGAGTTGGGGGGAGGGTCAGAAGGAGAGGGAGAGAGAGAATCTCTAGTAGACTCCCTGCTGAGCCTGTAGCCTGAAGCCTGAAGCCTGAAGCCCGGGATCAATCTCAAGACCCTGATATCAGGACCTGAGCTGAAACCAAGTGTCAGACACTCCAACTGAGTCACCCAGATGCCTTGATTTTTTATATTTTATATTAGTGTAAATGGTATTGCTTTATAAATTTCAATTTTCATTTGTTTACTCCTAGTCTATAGAAATACAATTGATTTTTATATTTCCCTTAAACTTATTGTTTCTAGAAATCTTTATAGAGATTCTTTTTTTTTTTTTGACACAGAGAGAGAGATTACAAGTCGGCAGAGAGGCAGGCAGAGAGAGAGGAGAGAGGAGGAAGCAGGCTCCCTGCCGAGCAGAGAGCCCGATGCGGGCCTCGATCCCAGGACCCTGGGATCATGACCTGAGCCAAAGGCAGCGGCTTTAACCCACTGAGCCACCCAGGCGCCCTTTATAGAGATTCTTTAGAAGTTTAGACAATTTTATGATCTGCAAATAAAGACATTTATTTTACTTAATTTTTTTGTAGTTAGGTTTAGAGTTTTCTTGATGGAACAGCTTTAAACTGAATTAGATATCTTTATTTGAATTGTCAAGGAGCTTCTGCTTCTACAAAGATTGCTTCCGCCTCATCAAATCCTTGAGACTGCAGGTTGCTGTTTAAGCCCCCTCCCACTGTCTCCAGTCTTAAAGAGTTGCTGTTTTCTCCTGGGAATCATAGTGTGGCCTAATGTTCAATACCTGAAATCCATTATAAATCCAACCTTTGTTATCCCATCTTGAGACCAAGCAGTGGTACCAAATATTCCCATTACATAATATCCTCTATTTAAAAGAAACATTTTCTCTATCTCACCTCTCTCCCAAAGCCTCAACTTCACACTGGTTTAAAATAAAACTGAAGGGGAAGAAATCAGAAAGGGAGACAAACCATGAGAGACTCTGGACTCTAGGAAACAAACAGGGTTACCAAAGGGAGGGGGTAGTGGGAGGATGGGGTATCCAGGTGATAGGTATTAAGGAGGGCACATGATGTAATGAGCACTGGCTATTTTACGCAACTAATGAATCACTGAACACTACATCAAAAACTAATGATGTACTGTATGTTGCCTACTTGAAAAAAAAATTTAAAAAAATAAAATAAATCCTTTAAACATTATGTGTTTTAAAATCAAATTTATAAAAAGTATCATCTTCCCATCTAACATTATATACATAATCATTTCTTTCTTAACTATAAGAATGATTTCATGGTACTACCAGGTGGTAGCCTGATGCAAAAAAAATATGTTGTACAATTTTGGGGAGTTTTGTATGTTTAAATCTGATATTCATGCTCAGTTTCCCTGCCTATCCTCTCTGTATTTCAGGCAAAATGTAAGTAAAAGTGATATCTAAAAATATAACCTGTTCCATTGTTTGGGAGCAACTGACTGAAATCAGGTAATAGTTATTATTCTGTCAAGATATTCACATGTCGGGCACCTGGGTGGCTCAGTGGGTTAAAGTCTCTGCTTTCAGCTCAGGACATGATCTCAGGGTCCTGGGATCAAGGCCCGCATCGGGCTCCCTGCTCGGCGGGGAGCCTGCTTCCTCCTCTCTCTCTCTCTCTGCCTGCCTCTCTGCCTACTTGTGATCTGATATCTCTGTGTGTCAAATAAATAACTAAAATCTTAAAAAAAAAAAAAGATATTCACATGTCACTGGATGAAAAATATTTCCTCTTCAGTCTTCTATCCTATTCCTATCTGATATCAGTCATGGAAGATATCAAGTCCTCGTCAAAAAGGTTTTTAAAATCTGTAACTAGCAACAGATACAAATCTTCTTGTTCTTCACTGATGTCACTGGTTCTCAGAATCAAAGTTCAGCATAATTAAGAAAAAAACATAAGTTCATCTGGACCTCTTAGAAAATATGTAAATATTAACATGGCTAATTATGAAAAAATATTGATATGGGCTGATGTGTAAGTATGTGGTGAATTCTGGGAAGCGGAAGATGGTTTAGAAGTCACAATATCTCAGTTTCTGACTTAACACGACTTTGAAAAGGTTGTTTGGCATTGAGTGCATTGAAACCTTTATAAACCTTAGTGAGTCTTCCTACAAAAGAGAAAAATCCATCATATTAGTGACAGGATCTTAAAAGACAACAATGAAAATTATACAGAAAAATATAAAGTTAGTATCAATATTGCTGGCTATAATTTGTAATCCAAATTATGGTTCTAATTTTCATTCACTCTATATCATGGATATAAGAATAAGATAAATAATATCTAGCCATTAGAAACAAAGAAATTAAAGTATGTTATAACTCAGAAAAAACATGGGTTCGAATACCAACCACATAGTTTAAAAATAGAATCTAAAGGCAGCATTCTTACTAATGACTTTGAGTGATGAAAATATGAGAAAAATTCAGGTGTGTCTATGACTTCTGCTCAAACATACCTGATACTTCCTAAGCAAGCAGAAAATGAGAAGTATTTTGAAGTGAATTGTATATGCAGCAATTGCAATTCATTGTCATTCAACATTAACTAAAATAAACATCAAATTGGAATATTATATACTGAAATAGATATATAAATAAGTGAAGATATTGTAAATAAATAATCTGGAAGTTATAACACCTTGTTCCTACTGAACTTTACAGCTTTTGAAACCATATATTTTTTCCATTTTATTAATACATTTTTGAATAAAAAGATTCCATCTTCCAGGGAATATGCTGTCAGTAGAAGACAGAGAGCACCAAAATGGGGTCACCAAACAAAAGTGTAGGTCCTGATCTAGGTCCATGTCCTTTCAGTAAGATCCACGGCATCCTTCCTTAGAAAAGACAAGTCAGATCACAAAAGTCTCCTGCCTCCAATACACAGCACAATAGAAAAATCAAGTTAGATTCAGAAAAAATTCACTGACAAACTGTCTAAAAAAGCAAAACCTCACAACATATACTTTGAACTGGGGTGGCCACAATGCAAAAAAAGAGGTGCCATATTATTCATGTTATTTTACAGATCTTCAGATCAAAAGAAGCTATCCTTGAGAAATTACTAAAGCTATTACATCCAAGAGGGACTCATCTCTTGGATCTAATTTAGGTGCCACCATCCTGGACTTCAGAGATGAAAACTGGATGGTCTTATGTTATGTAAGTATATTTCACATGTGGAAAGAATATAAATAATTGAAGGTCAGAAGGCTATGGTGGTTCCAACTTATGTATACTAATTATTTAATTTTCCTCCCTTTGTTAGGACCTAATTCCCTGTCCCTTGAATATGAGCTTACTTTTAATAGATTCTGACAGAAAAGAGGGAGCATGGCTCCCAGTATAGATCAGAGAGGCTTCAGAACTTACATATTACTTTCTTTCGGATTATCATTTAGAGAAAGCAATCTGCCATGAAGGGACATCACTCTATCAGTAGAGTGGAGATGTCCATGCATAAGAAACTGAAGTCTCTGGCCAACAACTAGAAAGAAACTGAAGGCTCCTGCCAACGGTCATTTAAATGAGTTTGGAAGCTGATTCCACGGCCCCAGTCAAAACTTCAGCTTATCACCACCCTGAATAAAGAACCTTATTACTCACTGGGCATTGGTAAAATACTCAGATGATTTGTGTCTTAATAGAATAAAAAACTAGCCCTAATATTCTGCTACCCCTTAGCAAGACTTAAAGTAATACCTCAAGTTTTGATCTAATTCCAAGTAATTTAACTTGTGTTCCAGAACGAAGCTCAGAAATACTTATAAGAGTGCAAAAATAAGACCCAATAACATTAAACTGATGTCTAAAATCTAATAAAATGATTAGATGGCCAAAGAACCAGTTATCTATAACCCATAACACAGGAAAACTCAGTTAATCAAAATAAGGAAATGATACACATGACAGAATTAGTACATTAAAGTGTTTATTACAACTACATTTGATAAGATCAAGATTGGTCATATTAAATATAGACATGGAAGATTAAAAAAAGACCCATATCAAACTTCCAGGGGTGAAAACTGATCTTTTTTTTTTTTCATGAAGTTCTGGAATCTTGAAGAGAGAGCTGTTAATATAGGCATACATTTGGGGTCTCTTTTTTTTTCTTTTTCCCACATGTAAAATGCCACATATGTATTTCCAAAGTACCCACAAAATAATTCTATATGCAGTCAGTTCTGCTATCATCCTTATTTTAAAAACAATTTGTTATGGCACAACTGATATATTAGGAAACAATTTGATCATTAACACAAATTTTACAATTGTCTATATTCAATTTCATTCACGAGAAACTGGGTGGAAATAGGAGCTCAGACACATTAAAATGCACAAATCACACACAAAGAAACACATCTCAAAATCCACCAGCTGCCTATGATTTTTGAGATGTAAAAATCATGGAAACAAATAAAAATGAAAACACAACTGCTCAAAACCTTGGGGATGCAACAAAGGCAGTCCTAAAAGGGAAGTATATAGCCATATAAGCCTTTCTCAAGAAACAAGAAAGGTTTAAAATACACAACCTAACCTTAAAATTAAAGGATCTGGAGAAAAAATATCAACTAAAGCTTAAATCCAGTAGGAGAAGAGAATTAATAAAGTATAGAGCAGAAATCAATGAAATAGAAACCAAAAGAACAGTAGAACAGATCAAAGAAACTAGGAGCTTGTTCTTTGAAAGAATTAATAAGATTGATAAGCCCCTGGCCAGACTTATCAAAAAGGAAAAAGAAAGGACCCAAATAAAATCATGAACAAAAGAGGAGAGATCACAAACACCACCAAAGAAATACAAGTAATAATAAGAACATATTACAATCAACCATATGCCAACAAATTAGGCAATCTGGAAGAAATGGATGCATTCCTAGAGATGTATAAAGTACCAAAACTGAAACAGGAAGAAATAGAAAAATTGACAGACCCATAAGCAGCAAGGAAATTTAAGCAGTGGTCAAAAATTTCCCAACAAACAAGAGTCCAGGGCAGGATGCCTTCCAAGGGGAATGTTACCAAACAGTTAAAGAAGAATTAATACCTATTCTTCTGAAGCTGTTTCAAAAATTTGAAATGGAAAGAAAACTTCCAAGCTCTTTCTATGAGGCCAGCATTACCTTGATCCCAAAACCAGACAAAGACCCCATCAAAAAGGAAAATTACAGACCAATATCCCTGGTGAATACAGATGTCAAAATTTTCATCATGATAATAGCCAACAGGATCCAACAGTACATTAAAGGGATTATTCACCATGACCAAATGGGATTTATTCCTGGGCTTCAAGGGTGGTTCAACATCTGCAAATCAATCAATGTGATACACTACATTAATAAAAGAATGTACAAGAATGATATGATTCCCTCAGCAGATGCAGAAGAAGCATTTGACAAAGAGAGATCCTTTCTTGATTAAAACTCTTCACAGTGTAGGGACAGAAGGGACATATCTCAATATCATAAAAGCCGTATGCAAAAAGCCCACATCCAATATCATTCTCAATGGGGAAAAACTGAGAGCTTTTCCCCAAAGGTCAGGAACATGGCAGGGATGTCCACACTCACCACTGCTATTGAACATAGTACTAGAAGCCCTAGCCTCAGCGATCTGACAACAAAAAGAAATAAAAGGCATCCAAATCTGCAAAGAAGTCAAGCTCTAACTTTTCACAGATGGCAAACCAAAATGACTCCACACTAAAATTGCTAGAACTCATCAGGAATTCAGCAACGTGGAAATATATAAAATTAATGCACAGAAATCAGTTGCATTTCTATACACTAACATTGAGACCAAAAAAATGAGAAATTAAGGAGTCAACCCCATTTACAATTATGCCCAAAACCATAAGATACCTAGGAATAAGCCTAACCAAAGAGGCCAAGGATCTGTACTCTGAAAACTATAGAACACTCATGAAAGAAATTGAGGAAGACACAAGGAGAAAAACATTCCATGTTCATGGATTGGAAGAACCAATATTGTTAAACTGTCTATGCTACTAGAGCAGTCTACATACGCAATCCAATCCCTATCAAAATACCATCAGCTCTATTCACAGAGCTGGAACAAATAATCCAAAAATTCGTATGGAACCAAAATAGACCCAAGTAGCCAAAGGAATGTTGAAAAAGGAAACCAGAGGTGGTGGTATCACAATCCTGGACTTCAAGCCCTATTACAAAGCTGTAAGCATCAAGACAGTATGGTACTAGCACAAAAACAGATACAATCAGAGATCAATGGAACAGAATAGAGACCAGCGATTGCTAGCTTTCCAAGGGCATCATGATAGGAGGAATATATCAGCCTCTAGAATCTGGTAAAGGAAACAGATTTTCCTACAGTCTTTAGAAAAAACAAAGCACTGCTGGTACCTAGATTTTAGCTTAATGAAACCAGTTTTGGACTTCAGACCTCCAAACAACGACATAATAAATCTGTGTTGTTTAAAACCATTAAGTATGCAATCGTTTGTTATAGTAGCCATAGAAAACTCATACAAACAATAGAAATATATTTATTGTGGGGAATTATAACATCTAAAAGTAAAATGTGTAAAAAAAAAGTAGCATAAAATCTAAAGGGGAGAAATGGAAATATTTTGCTATAAATTTCTATATTATACTTGGAGTTGTATACCAGTAAATGAAGTAGCCTGTGATAATTTAAATATGCATACTATAAATCCTAAAATAACTACTAAGTAACACAACAAAAATTAGCTATAAAACCAACGATGGAGATAATATGGAATCATAAAAGATAATATATATGCAGAAAAAAAAGAACAAAGAAGAGATGCAACAAATAGAAAACACTTTGTTACTGCAACAAAAGCTGGCCTATATTGATTACTACACCAACTAAACTATCCTTTAAATATAAACCAGATCAGGGGTGCCTGGGTGGCTTAGCTGGTTAAGCATCTGACTCTTGGTTTCCGGTCGGGTCATGATCTCACAGTTGTGGCATCGAGCCCCATGTTGGGCTGTGCTCATTATGGAGTCTGCTTCAGATTCTCTCTCCCTCTCCCTCTCATTCACTCACTCTTGCTCTTTCCCTCTCCCTCTCATTCACTCACTCTTGCTCTCTCTCTCTCCCTCTCATTCACTCACTCACTCTCTCTGTCTCTCTCTCAAACAAAGAAATAAAATCTTAAAAAATACATATATAAACCAGCAGACATTGTCACATATACAAAAAAACCTTTATTTTACTTTATTAATCACTGAACATTTTTTAAAAAATGACCTTTTAAATGAAACCAAACAACTTAGAGTTGAATAGAAAAAAATTTAAATTGGGGAAGGTATTACAAAATTGTAGGGCTTTAGAATATTAATATTATGTAGGAATAATGCTTTAGAATATTAATATTATAAATCTCAAAAATAAGAAATAATAAAGAAATGGAAATACAAATATTTGAAAAGTCTTAGTTTATTGAGAGTGGGAGTTAAATTATATCACATTTAAGGTAAAGTTTTAATCTTAAAAACTAATTTCTGTATTTATAATTTTTTAACACAGAGGAAAATTTAGGTATTTTGTATTAAGTTCATTAATTCTTACATTTTCATATCTAATTATTTTCAAGTTTAATTAATTTTAATACTATTTTGTTAAAAGAACATGCAGAGTAAAATGTCAAAATCTCAAAGTTTTGACTATCCATATTAACTCTTTTTATCCATGTGTGAAATTTGTAAATGAAAGTCTATGAGCCTATGGGTGAAGCCTAAAAAACTGTCCATCTAAAATTGATAATATTTACTTCTAAGAGCTGAAATTTAGGGTGACTTTCTTTACATCTTCTTTTACTCCCAATGTTGCTGTGGAAATCTTGCCATTTGCAATGACAAGGATGGAACTAGATGGTATTATGCTAAGTGAAAAATGTCAATCAGAGAAAAACAATTATCATATGATCTCACTGATATGTAGAATTTAAGAAACAAGGCAGAGAATCATGGGGGAAGAGAGGAAAAAATAAAACAAGACAAAACCAGAGAGGGATACAAACCATAAGAGACTCTTTATCTTAGGAAACAAACTGAGGGTTGCTGGAGGGGAGGGAGGTGGGGAGATGCGGTGGCTGGGGAATGGACATTGGGGAGGGTATATGTTGCAGTGAGCACTGTGTGTTGTGTAAGACTAATGAATCACAGACCTGTGTCCCTGAAACAAATAATACATTCTATGTTAGTTTAAAAAAGAACATGCTAACATAAGTAAAATCACTACTTAAAAAAATTTTTTAACCTTAAGCAAGTTAAACTGTCCAGATGCATTTTTTAAAAGTTTTTTTGAAAACATTTTTATCTAGGGGCGCCTGGGTGGCTCAGATGCTTAAGCATCTGCCTTTGGCTCAGGTCATGATCTCAGGGTCCTGGGATCCAGCACCACAACAGGCTCCCAGATCAGCAGGGAATCTGCTTCTCCTTCTCCCTCTGTGTCTCCCCCCCTGCTTGTGCTCTGTCTCTCTCTCAAATGAATAAATAAAATCTTTAAAAATACACATATTTTTATCTACAGGTAGAAAATGAATCATATCCTCCTAAAAGATGGAATATAATGAATATTAAATGAGAATATCTGAGAGAGATGAGAATATATGAGAAAATGCAGTGTGAGCTAGAGTGGTATCAGTAATTGTTATAATTGAATTGTTACTTAGTCTTGTGCCCTTGCCAACACAGCACATTTAGAAACTTCCGGTCAAGATATCACACTAAGAAGATGGAGGAATTTTTCCTCCTGTCTTAAGTTTTTAAATGAGGAACAAAATGTGATTTAAACACACACACACACACACACACACACACACACACACACACGCACACACACACACACCCCTAAGCTAATGAAAGGAAACATGAAAATGCCAGAAACAGAGGGCACCCAAAGCCTCAGCAACGAGTCAGAATTTAAAACATGTTGGGGTGCCTGGGTGGCTCGGTTGGTTAAATGTCTGCCTTCAGTTCAGGTCATGATCTCAGGGTCCTGGGATGGAGCCCCGTGTCCCGCTCACTGCTCAGCCAGGAGTTGGCTAAAGGATTCTTTCTCCCTCTGCCCCTCTGCCCCTCCCCCTGCTCTCTCTCTCTCTCATCCTCTCTCAAATAAATAAATTAACCTTAAAAAAAAAATATGGAGTCCACAGGGAACCTACAGGTTTTGTGATTTCAAGAACCTGAACTCTGTATACTGGATTGATAAGAAACAGGAGAATCCAGCACCAAGATGACTGCAGCAGGTCTGGGAAGAGACCAAGAGGCCCCTCCCAAGGTGGCAGCACCAGTAATGAGATAACTGGCTGTAAGGCTATGTTTTGGAGACAGACTCAAGGCAATCGCTAGTGATTTAAAACAGAGGAAGAACACAGTACATGAAACAATGAAGTCAAGAGAAGCAGGATAATCTTGAGGCCTGACATATGGTAAGAGCTGAATAAATGTTAGGAATTATAATTATTAATCAGGTATTTCAACTGACAGAAACTAACAACTAGCTTCCTTCCAGCCTCCTTTATACAAGAATGTTAGATCCAGAAAAAGCTAGAGGTGAGGAGAGCCTGAGTGTCACAGGTCAGAGACTCTCCGTGAGTTTACTTCAAAGAGAGCTCTTTATTCAAACAACACTCAAGACAGCTGAACTTAAGGGCCTGCCTCCTCACAGATCAAAGGCCAACATGCAGAAATCAGGATCTTGAAAGAGTTTATCTCTTTTGATCATCTAAAATCCAGAAGGTAGCTCTAAGCTTTTTATGCAAAACCTCAAATTATACCGACAACCAAAAAGCAATGCTCCATCCAACAAATTTCTGTTAACAACAGAAAGGTATATGAAAATTCAATTCAGAATCCTGGAAAATATTCCATGTAATAATAGTTACCATTTCTTCCACTTTTACCCAGTTGATGCTAACTACCATCCCCAATCCCCTGCTCTCAGGCTCATCACTCCACATGCATAAACAGAAAACCCACAGACTGATTCCTTCTTAAAATTTAGTGAATCACATCAGTCTGAGGTAGCTCCATATACTCCATTATCTCTAAATTTTTAAATTGAAATATAATATATAAAAGTATTTAAGTAAAGGCAAAATCATATAAAATTATATACAAAAATATACAGCTCTAATTCTAAACTTGAACATACATAACTCCCACTCGAAACAAAAAAATAGAATATTATCAGCATCCCCTTAAGTATCCATTACACTCCTGCCTATATCCTAGTCCCCTTCACAGAGATTCTGATTCCTATCACCATAGGTTACTTTTTGTTGGGTTTTTAATTTATGTAATAGAGTCACATTGTTTGCATTCTTTTGTGTCTAGTTTTTCTTATTATCGTGATTAGGATAGTGAGATTAATCCATGATGTTGCTTATGGCAGTAATTTTTTTTCATTGCTGTATAGGATTCAATTTTATGAGCACACCAAAAATTATTTATCCATTCTATCTGCTTATGAACATTTGGGTAGTTTCTGGGTTTTAATAACTATTGCAAATAGTGCTGCTATAAATACTTCTGTGTATGTCCTGTAGTACATGTATGTATACACACCTGTTGTGTATATAATTAGGAATTCTAAAGTAGGTAAATGTTCAGGTTAACTCAAAAACGCCTCAAAGTTTTCTAATGTGGTTTCACAAATATGCAATCCCAAAGTCATGTATAAGTGTTTCAGTCTCCCTATATTCTTGACAGCACTAGGAATTGTCAGTAATTTTTATTTTGGTTCTTATGGTTGGTGTGCACTGAAATCTCAATATGGTTTCATTTTGTATTTCCCTAATTACTAATTAGTTTGAGCCCTTTTCATGTCCACTGGCTATTTGGATAACCTGTCTTGTGACATGCTTGTACGAATTGTTAATTGCTTTTCTATTGGAATGTTTGTCCTTATTGACTTGGAAGAATTCTTTACTCTGCATATGGAGCAGTCCCACTTTAAAACTAAAGCAGTTATATAAAAACAAAAATCCTTTCATTTGAATATCATTTAAAATGCAATATATATAACATATATATGTGTCATGTATTTTATATATTTTATGTTATATATGTTGTGTTGTATGCTATATAACATATATATTGTATGTATAATATATATGTTATACATATATAACATATATAAACTATATATAAACTATTATTTGAATATTATTTAAAATGCAATATAGATATACATATGTTCTACATATATATGTATGTTCTATATATGTGTGTGTTCTATGTTTTATATATGTTCTATACATACGCTCTACATTATATATGTTCTATATATAGAATGTTCTCTATATATGTTCTATATATGTTCTCTCTATATAACATGTTCTATATGTGTTCTATGTATATATGTTCTATAAATATGTTATTTTTGTTATATATATATAGAACATATATAAAGAACAAGAGCAAGAGTCAAGAAGAAACTGAGGGCTTCTTTTAATTTTGGTAAAAAAAAAATAAGTTTTTGTTCCATCCTCAGATGTTGTCACAGGGAAGAGTCATTTGTTATATTATACTGCAAAGAATTAAATTGTTTCTAACACACAATATGTATTCATATAGTAAACACTCAGAAAATATTTCCTGGGTTAAACAATAGAGTTTTAATTTTACTTTTTCTATTAACACAAAGAACTTCTAAATCATTAATGCAGAGTGTCTTTATCAGGTCTAATAAGAGGGAAAAAAGAAATTAAAATATTGCCTATGTATTCAGTGTCAAAAAAGGAGACAGATATTGTACAATGCAATGCATGGCTCTGTAACACCTTTTTTGTAAAAGAAATCGCTGATATAGATTTAAACTTGAAAAAGAATTCACTGGCACATATTTGACAAAGGAAAGCTGACTTCTTTTTTTTTCTTTCCTAACAACAATTCACACCTGCAGACAAAATCTTTCCAAGTAAGTAAATCAGTTACCCATTCCAATTCCAACTAAAAGAAAAATCACACTCTAAACTAAAATTAATATGCTCCATATTTATTCATAGATTTGCATGCACATTAACACACCCATAGACACACACTGACATATTCTAAAAAATATCTATATTTGTTGTATATATATATATGTATGTAAGTATATATATATATATATATATATATATATATATATATATATGTATCTAAGGTGAAAGACCTTACCTGTTTATTCATCCCATCATCCACCATGAATAACCACACTTTGTACTATATTTTATAGATTTTTCAAGTTCAGCTATAGAGTTCTCGCCCCTATTTCCTGACCTTTTCAGGATAAACTAATGTGTAACAGCTTCTTTCCGGAATCTAGAGCTCACATCCACTATTAGTGACTTGACCCATGCCAATTTAGCTTTTCTCGGAGTCAGATTCTCTATGGAGACAGTAGGCAGCTCCCAGTGGCTGTCCGGAATTGAGAGTGGAGTTCTTCCCCACAACCTCACCAGCAGAGGTAGAATGTTAGAGTGAAAGAAGTTCAAGTCCAATTTTCCACACCTGGAGACATTTTACTCTACAGGCACAAAAAATAAATAATCTGTACATAAACTCCATGTAGTCCCTACTTCCTGTCCCCTCATAAATTCCTCCTATGAAACAACTGCTCAAGGGCAGATGTAAAAGTATGTTGAAGAATAATAGTGCCTTCCTTCAAATTAGATCAGGAGACAGAATCCTCTATTAAGTGGGTAAAACAAGGCAGGACAGAGTTTGGACACCAAGGAATCTTATAACCTAGTTACAAAGACTCAGATGCTGCTACATTAGGTCTAGCTAGCTGCAGACATTAACCAACATTTACTTCACAACTAAAAAAGTTATTTCTAGTATGATTTACTCTCCTTAATTAAGTATCTCCAGGACAGACTCAATGATACTTGCCACTCTTGCTTTAGCTACTTCTAGAATGTAGATGCTTAACTAGGATACTTCACATGTTAGAGTGTTTGCACCACCACACAGGCTAACCTCAAGTATTTTCAAGACTATATTGAGATACAACTCTCAACCAACAAACACAGTGGGCAGTAGGATTGCAGAGGTATAATTCCCACATAATCCATGAGTAGTTGGCAGGTTCTGCCACAGCCTTATTTCTTAAGAAAGTAAAACCTCAACCCCCTGCAATGACCAGAAGTTGGGTAGGTGGCTTATTTGCACCACAACTGCATTCTCTATGCCATAGTCCCCATCAAAGCCAGGTGCTCTGGTAAGTTCTCTTGTTGGGCCACTTCTCTGATCTCTGAGTTAGGCCCATTCCCAGAGACCCATTCCCCAGAACCTCTCAGGCCTAAGTATCTCAAGCATATCCTTGAAAGAAGAGCTCAAATCTCATTTTCCTAAAAGTCAAAGGCCAATGTCTTCCTTTCACTTCCGAGAACTTCCTATTATTATTACTTAATTATCATCTGTACCAAATATCCCTTCCTTATATATTTCTTGGACAGTGAAGCATGATTGCAGATAATAGGCTCATACATTTAAAGAACAAAAAGGCTTAATTACAACTTTTTTCTTCAACGGCTTGCACGTATAGGCAACTTCTAATTTTTATAACCCTTAAAATGACAGGTTGTTTATACCTCTGTTTTTCCTAGACAGTACAGAGAAAGACCAGAATTTTGAAATAATAGTGAGTTGTTGCCTTCTCTTGAGAGAAAAATGCCAAACATGCTTCAATGGAGAGACCTTTTCCTAAAGGTGACAAATAAGATTCTCAGTGAAATCTTTGTCTTTCGAGTAAAGCACAAATTTGTATTCTGAAGGCATTTTTCTACATTTACACCCATGATGTCAGTTTTTAGCTTCCCTATTGGGACACTTGCTTAAGAATCTTGTTTAAGGGCGCCTGGGTGGCTCAGTGGGTTAAAGCCGCTGCCTTCAGCTCAGGTCATGATCCCAGGGTCCTGGGATCGAGGCCCACATCGGGCTCTCTGCTCGGCAGGGAGCCTGCTTCCTCCTCTCTCCTCTCTCTCTGACTGCCTCTCTGCCTACTTGTAATCTCTCTCTCTGTGTCAAATGAATAAATAAAAAAAAATCTTTAAAAAAAAAAAAAGAATCTTGTTTAAAAATTGTAGGAAATGCATTCCATCTTTATATGTTAGATTATACTATACTATATGCTATAATACTATACTATTATAGTATAGTAGGAAATCGAAGAAGGATGTGAAATTATCCTGCATTTTGTTGTTTTCCACCAAGATCCATTCAGATGTAGTTACTGAACACATACTTTATATATGACACTGTTCTAGAAATCAGAGATTCAATGGCAAAGAGAGTACCCTGCTTTCATGGAGTTCACAACAGAATGACTCACACCACACATTGTTCTGTAACTTTTCTTCCTCTTAGAAATGTGTAATGTTTGAGAAAAATTCCAAATGATTAATGTAGCTATCTCCCCCTCCTGAGGGGGAGCTTAAGTAACCGCTCACCCTCTCTCAACTATATGCTGCATTTAGTGATCTGCTTCCGAAAAGTAGAGTATGGAAAGCAGGGAAATGAAATTTTGCAATGGAGAGACCTGACAAACGCTACCTCGGTCAGGTGGTCAAACAATTCCAGCAAGAAGTCATGTAGATACCATGTGTTCTTGACATAAACTGATGAAACAGGACTTACCTCTATAATCTTCTTCCCTAAAAGTCCAGCTTAATGATGATAAGAATATCAGAAAAATTAAAATTGAAGGGAATTATACTGACTAACACTCTTCAAAACTGCCAAGGTACCAAAAGACAAAGAATTCAGAGAAATTGTCACAGTTTAGGGGCACCTAAGGACCCATGGCAACTGAATATCTAGGTCCTGGCTGGGATCCTGGATCCTGGATCAGGAAAGGATACGAGGGAAAAACTAGTGAAAAATGAATAAAGACTTTAGTTGACAGTAATATACTAATACTGGTTCCCTAAAAGTACCACATATGGCGTAGTACAATGTAAACTGCTAGTAAAGGGTGAGAGGCATAGGAGAAATACCTGCATTACCTTTGTAAGATTTCTGCAAAAGATATTCTAAAATAAAAAGGTTTATGTAAAAATATATGTATATTATATAGCATATTATATATATCCATGTAGTTACCATTCCTAGTACTCTTTCCTGTATGGACACGTCTATGAAACTCTTTGTTTCATCTTCATTTTGAAAATAGTTTCACTGGTAAACAATTATAGGTAAAGAGATTTTTTTTTTCTCTCCATACCTCAGAGATGTTGCTCCAGTACCTTCTAACTTGTATTGTTTCTGGCAAGACTTCTGCTACCACCTTTATCTTTGTTTCTGTGTATATCATACAGTTATTTTCCTCTGGATGCTTACAATATATTGCTGGTTTTTAAGCAATCTTATTTTGACGTGCATTGGTGTAGCTTTCTTCATATGTTTTCTGTTGAGGATTTGTGGAGCTTTTTGGATCTGTGGGCATAGTAAGTTGAATGGCGGCTCCCCAAAAGTTACATCCATCATATAGGACCTGTGAATGTGACCTTCAAAGGTCTTTGAAGATGCAATTACTTTAAGGTTCTCAAAATGAGATCATCCTCAATTATTTCGGTGGGAGCTAAATCCAACAACAAGGGTCCTTATAAAAGAAAGGCACAGATAGCTTAGGATCCACTGAGGCTCAAATGTGTTAAGATGATAACAGAGACTACAGCTTTGTAACTATAAGCGAAGAAATGCCTGGGGTGACCGGAAGCTCCTCCCTTAGAAACTTCAAAAAGAGCATGGTCTTGCCGACACTTTGATTCAGGACTTCTGTTTTAAGCCAACAGATTTGTGGTAATTTGTTATGACAATCCAAGAAAACTAACAGTATGAGTTTATGTCTTTTATCAAATTTGAAAAAAAAATTCTTGCCCATTATTTCCTCAGATTTTCTTATTCTTTTATTCTAATTTTTTTTAAGATCTTATTTATTTATTTGACAGAGAGAGAGAGAGAGATCACAAGTAGGCTGAGAGGCAGGCAGAGAGAGAGGAGGAAGCAGGCTCCCCACTGAGCAGGGAGCCTAATGCAGGCCTCGATCCCAGAACTCTGAGATCATGACCTGAGCCGAAGGCAGAGGCTTTAACCCACTGAGCCACCCAGGCGCCCTCTTTTATTCTTATAATTGGGAACTCTGATTACATAAATAGTTAGCCAATTTAGGTTTTCCCAAAGTTCCCTAATGTTCTGTTTATTTCAGTCTTTTTCTCTATGCATTTCATTATGTGTAGTTTTTCTTACTATGTTTCCAAATTCACTCATCTTTTCTTCTGCAATGTATAATCTGCTATTAATCTCATTCATTTACTTCTTATCTCAGACAGTACAGTTTCACCTGTAGAAGTTTATTTTGGTCTTTTAAAAATATTTTGTGTATCTCTATATATTCAGTCTCTCATCTAGCTTCTTTTTATTTTAAGATTTTTATTTATTTATTCAAGAGAGAGAGAGGGAATATGAGTGGGGGGAGGGGCAGAGGAAGAAGCAGACTCCCCGCTGAGCAGGGAGCCCAACGTGGAGGTCGACCCAGGACCCCGGGATCATGACCTGAGCCGAAGGCAGATGCTTAACTGACTGAGACATCCAGGCACCCCTTGACTCTAGCTTCTTAAACTTGTGGAATGTAATCATAGTAACTCTTTTGATGCCTTCATCTGCTAATTTGATCATCTGTGTCAATTCTGAGCCAGTTTCAGCTGATTTAAAAAATTTTTTTTTTACTGTGGATTATATTTTTCTCTTTATTTCCATGCTGATAATTTTCACTGAATGCTAGAAAATATGTCTTAGTCTGCTCAGGCTGCCATAATAAAAATACTATGGACTTAGTAGTTTAAACAACAAACATTTATTTGTCACAGTTCTGAAGGTTGGGAAGTCCAAGATCGAGACACTGACAGATTTGATGTCTGGTGAGGACCTACTTCCTGGTTCATAGATGGCTATCTTCTGACTGTGTCCTCACATGGTAGAAGGAATGGGGGAATTCTCTGGGGTCTCTCTTATAAGGGTACTAATTCCAACCACTTCTTAAAGGCCCTACCTCCTAATACCATCACATTGGAGATTTAGGTTTCAACAGTGAATGTTCAGAGGACACAAACATTCAATCTGTAGCATTATTTTACATTTTAGTTTCTGGTTTTTAAAATTACTATAAATATTCTGGAGTTTATTCTGGGAATTAATGAAGTTACTTTGAAATAACTTAATATATTTTCATCATACTTTTCTGCTTACTTAGGCAGGACTAGAATAGCATTGAGTTTTGGGTTAATTTTCCCCAGGACAGAAACAATACCATTCTCAGTACTGTAAATTCCTCATGCATTAGGGGGTCTGAGGGATGTCCTCAGAGGTAAAAGCTTGGTATATGTTAAATGTACCTAGTATCCTTTCTGGTTTATGCCTCCCTACATTAGTTGTTCTCAAGTGCCTTCAAATACTTGCCTTTTATATTTTGTCCAGTTTTAATAATTGCTATTGGCAGGAGATTTAGTCTGTTACTCTGCCATGACAACAACCAGTACTCTTTCTGTTACTTGGAAAGCTTTTTAAAATACTAATGTTTGGGCCTCACTCCAGACTAATTAAATCAGAATATCTGTGAGTGGGGTCCAGGCATCTATATTTTTAAATTCTTTCCAAATGATTCAAATATGAATAGAGAACTGAGAACCACTGGTCTAGGTTGACTAGTATACTGACAGCTGGCCTAAGCTTCTTTAATCCATATCCAAATCCCTGTGGTGCAGACCTTAAAAAGAAATTTGAATTCAAGAGTTTTAGTGGATGGATAAAGAGCTCCCAGTCCTGAAAAGCAAGAATAATTTCTTACAGTAATAACCCTTCTCTTTCTCTAGCTCCAGTGCACCATTGGCAATTTCCACAGAAGCTCATTCTCATTAAGTGAGCTGGATTCATGGTAATCGCCACAGGTATAACTGAGAAAGGAGACTGGAATAGTTTTTCCACATATCTTCAATTAATTCTCAGACTTTCCCATTGCTCACTTCCACTCTTAACACATGCTACCTATAATATCAGGGCTATTCCAGAGTTCTGACCAGAAATACACTTTTTGGAATCTTTTAACTACATGCGCTTTTAGGTTTCTTGGAAATGGGGAGGTTGGAGTTCTAAGCAATCCCTTGGCTTTATTACCTTCAATTTCTTCTTTAATATGAAAGTCTCGTGATGAGATTCTTAGATTTATATCACATTTATGAATTTATCCTTAATTTTATATTTCTTGTGTAATTATAATAAGTCTGGAGTTGAATATAAATGGTACTGATAGTTTTAGGCTATAAAACAAAATAATTTGGCTCAGACTAGATGTAAGATTTTTATTTCTACTAAGTTTATGGTATTTCTTCTGCTTTTCCTCTACTTCTAGAAAAAAAAAGCCCATACAAATCAAAGTGGTTAATATTCTTCTTAACCAAAGAATAATGTCAAATAATTCAATAAGTTTTGATGCTTAAGTCATAAATATTCAGGAATACTATTTTGCCAATTTCCTTCTTCCAGAGTAGCTTACTGGGAGGATATCCATCTCTTTTCTTCATCTCTTCTTATGTGATTTAACCAGGGGATTCTTCTGGTGTGTACTTGAATAAAATGTGTATTCTATTTTTCTTAGATGGAATGTTTTATATATATCTTTTAGAACCAAGTATTCTGAAGTATGCTTCAAGTAAAAAAATGTCCTTATTGGGAAAAAAATGCAAAGTACTTATTTAAAATAAAGTGTATCAGAGGGGAGGCGGGAGGGTGGGCGAAATAGATGAAGGGGATTGAGAGTACACTTATCATGATAAGCACTGAGTAATAATGTATATAGAATTGTTGAATCACTATATTATATTCCCAAAAATTAATATAACACTGTATGTTAACTATATTGGATTAAAACTAAAAACTTAATAAAAAATCATCATAATACCAAAAAAAAGAGGAAGAAACTTCTATTAGATGCTCTACTTTATGTGAAATATGAGAAACACAGTTAAAAACTTAATAGTTACCCCTTGGGAAAAAAACAAAAAGCTAACTGTTTCACTACTTAAATCCTCGGCCATTCATTGATTATTAGCTCCTGAAGTATAGGTCTTTACTGGCATTAAGGAATCATCATCCCTGGGCAACAAGTTACTTCATCTTCTAGAAGGAAACAGCAAGCCAAATGCCAAAATTCACACTGACACCTCTTAATAAATCGTAAGCCAACGCTGAGTGGCTATTCCTAAAAAATCCCTTTCCTTATTCAGACACTCACATGATTGAATAAAATTTTTTTATCATTGTCTCCTTACAGTATAACTTCTCTCTAAAATAAGATGAGGACTGCTGATTCAGCCTCAACTTTTGCTGTAAAAGTCCAGAATCTCAACAAGCATCAAGAATTTAGGGGAAGAGCCAGAAACAGGCCGACAAGAAAACAAAATAAATTTAAAAAAAGACCAACCTCTGATGCAAGTATAAAAGAAATTCAAGATTATTTGGAATAAAGTTTGATGAAATTTTGTTAAGTCTCACAAGTATTTGAAGTATGATTGCAAGGTCATTGATATCTTGTACTCCATCTTCATTGAAAACTAAGTGCAAAAACTTAGGTTTAAAATTAGCCCATGAGGACTTCTGTTAGGCAAAAGGTATAATCTGTGCTCAATAGATACTTAGCAAATGAATAACACTCAGAGTTATCCAACACCTGGAAAGATTACTGAAAGGGTCTGCGGAAAATCCCTGCCAGAGCTCCTTAGGCAAAGGGCATCCCAGGTGCCTCTAATGGTTGTTTTAGAAATATTCACTGAACTGCCTCTAAAAAACCTTTTTTTTTTTTACTGTATAATATAAGCTCATCATGATTTACAGAAGATAACATACATTTCAAAGAGACTTCACTGACACCTGCTGTGGTTCAAATTACATCTCTGAGAGGAAGTGGAGAGGAAGTAAGAATAAAAGGAGAGGAAGTAAGAAAAGAAAAAAAATTAAAGAAAAGGAAAAACTGATAAGAGAGGGAGAGAGAGAACCAAGTCATCAGATTCTTTAAATCTACTATTTCAGGCACAGATAAGAGCTCCAAATGAATAGTGACAGTCCTATCCAATGGATATATTATAAACCCCACAGGCTTTTTTTCCTTTTTAATCGAATCACTCTCCAATGTTTTTATATGCCAAATAACTCCTTGAGATAAATTCTAAGGAAAAGTCTGGTAAGTTTCTAGAACCCTTTTAACTGAGAAGGCTGACAAATTAAATTTCTACAATCACCAATAACTAATTGGATGAAATCAGCTTATTTTAATCAATAGCACCAACAGATAGAATCCCTTTTCAGTGACTCCAATAGTCTCCCTTCATTAGGATACACTGTTGTTCCAGTAAAAAACAGCAGAGCATTTAGGAATATGTGTTTTCAGTCTAATGAAGATAAGGATGATCATTAAATAGATGAAACATTCCTAGCCTAGGGTAATATGTCTAAACTAAAAAGCATGGGCATGAGATCAAACCATGGAAGTGTTGTGCCTGCCTCAAAAGTAAAAAATGATGGATGATGACAGAGAAATCAGAAGAAAAATAAAGAGTTTATACCAATCTGGAAAGTACCACAGGGCACGTGAAACAGATAAATCATGTTTTCTGATCAATACAATAAAATGCCATCAATAAACTATGTAAGCAGCAGCCCTTACAAGGCACACGGCTCTCAGAATCTGCACCCATAAGTCATCTCAGGCTCCACAAAGGGCACTTCCTTTAAGAAGCTGAGTGTACATGTACATTTATTGCAGGCATAAGATTATTCTCACACAAATTTGATGAACTCATTCCTTCTTTGGGCCAAATATAAGTTTGCTATTTATTTTAAATATAAATACAGAAGGTATGCCTAGGTGGCTCAGTCAGTTAAGGGTTTGCCTTCAGCTGAGGTCATGATCCCAGGGATCAAGTCCCACATTGGGCTCCCTGCCTCAGCAGGGAGCCTGCTTCTCCCTCTGCCTGCCACTTCCCCTGCTTATGCTTTCTCCCTCCCTCTCTCTCTCTCTCTCTCTCTGACAAATAAATAAATAAAATCTTTTAAAAAATAAAATAAAATAAATGAAAATTTAAAAATAAATAAATAGAAATAGAAATATAGAAGAAATTTTAATAAGTACCTTAAAAAGCCTGTTGAACCCAAGGAGTTGCCTTGAAAGAGTTCTAAGGCAACCTACAAGATAAATTAAATGTACAATGGTCTTTTAAAATACAAAAAACACCTGAAATAGTTCCCAGATAGGGCAGTCACATATGTAGTATTTCACACAGCAGCAAGAAAGGAATTTTCTTGGATTAACTGAGGCTCAGTTTTGGAAAGGCAGTTTGATAAGCAAGCTTACAGATTCCAGTGTGAAAGGTTTCTACAAGCCCTTTGAAGAACAGTGGCATGGTGAATCTTCAGTGAAGCAAAAAGTCCCTCCTCCTTGGGAAGGAGGGCTGGATGGCATGTTTGGAAGCCTGAAGTCTAGTCCAGCCCTAAAACTAGGTTTAAGCAAGGTCTAGACCAGGTCATACCACTGGTCTGAGCTTTAGTATTCATATGAAAGATGAGAGGGATATATTGAATCTCTTCCAGGTAAGATTTAAAATCACATTTAAATCCAAGCCTTAAGCAGAACAGCAGAATACCCATGGTAAGCCTGCCATGGTGTATCTCTTGTGTTGCTACTTAGGAGAGGGTCAAGGAGGCGGCACAGCAAAACTGACACTAATAAAAGATCTGAGAATTTTAAAAGCAAGATCATCTTGTCATTTCATAAATATCCATTCTCATCCTTCACGTATGCATTATATAAACTCTCCCCCATGACTTCTTCCTTTGCCATCATGGCTATTTAAAGGCTTTAATTTTATTCCTTGTTCATTTTAATATGGTGGCATCTACATAGTAAGACTATATTAGGACATATCCTCTAAGGCCATAATTGTTCCTTCTGTAAGACATATGATTGACCGAGAGGAACTCTCTGGATTTTCTTACATGAAAATCCTAGAGGTTTCCCCAACCTACCTGCAGGATTTGAAAAACAACTTGGAACCCGTTAAAAATCTTTTACATATTTTGGAGTCAGGTATGGAATCAATCTGATTCATAGGCTTATTGGTCATGTGACCTTGAATTTAAAAATCTTTGACTCCCAGTTTCATCATTCATAAAACCTAAAGTATCTACTTCTTAGAATTACCAAATTTAAATTAGACAATTTTTGTAATATATGTACTCAATAGTTGTTAGTCTCTAATACCTGCCATAATGTCTACATTTTAAGAATAATGTTAAAGAGCCTAAATTCATATTAGTAAAGCCACAGCTCAGTCCTAGGACTGCCAAATAACCCCAATGACTCCTGAGGAAAACTGTGGGTAGTCAAAAGGGAGTTCAACTGAGACAGCTTGGGAAAATCAGCAAAATCCATCCCTCCTGGAAATCAACCCAGAGGTAAGGCCAGGGCAGTGCTCCCTTATTTTATTTCATTTTTTAAATTTAAATTAAATTAACCAACATATAGGACATCATTAGTTTTTTTATGTAGGGTTGAATGATTTCTTAACTGTGTAATACCCAGTACTCCTTTAAGTAAAGGACATTTTGTTATATTCTACTTCCATTGCATTTAGAGAAACTATCTACAAATATAAACTAAGCCAAACTGTTTGGGAGGTATTACTCATCACCAATAAAAAAAATAAAAATAAACTGGACTTTTGAAGCAATCATTTCAAATAACCACAGACTGCCTATTTTTTTTCCACTCGATTTAACATCAATTCAATGACTGGCAGAATGCATTATCTCCAAATTCACAAATGAACTTTGATCAAAGGTATTTGTCTTTTATATATAAGACAGGAGTTGGCATCCTCCATTCTCAAATGTATAGAAATCACGTCAAAAATCTACATACCAACAGCTTGCTCTATTCATCAAAATTTTTACATCAGGATTCAGTTACTTAGTTTTCAAGTCAAAGGAGTTACTTATAACCCATGTTCCAACAAGTTGAAGTTAATACAAGCATCTAAAACTATCTCTTGGGCGCCTGGGTGGCTCAGTGGGTTAAAGCCTCTGCTTTCGGCCCAGGTCATGATCTCAGGGTCCTGGGATCGAGGCCCGCATCGGGCTCTCTGCTCAGCAGGGAGCCTGCTTCCCCCTCTCTCTCTGCCTGCCTCTCTGCCTCCTTGTGATCTCTCTCCCTCTGTGAAATAAATAAATAAAATCTTTAAAAAAAAAATAATAAAAAAAATAAAACTATCTCTGAAATTCCATCAAGCAAATATTCATTCTGATGAATTGAAAAAAAAAGTAATCCTGAAAATTTATTACCATAATTGAAAAGACATTACAGTGAATGTGAACGGATGCACCAGAGAAACACTTAAGTCACACAGAGACCAGGGGAGAGAATGCTTAATGGCCAATAGTCGTATCTTAGCCATTTTCCTAATAGTATCACATCTTGTGCTTGTGTGTCTAAATACACTGTGTATTAGGATGTAGTAGCAACTTAAAATAAGGATGCCTTTTTTCCTTGTACCAAATGTCACTCAGGAAATTCTTCAACCAGGAAGTAACTAATCCTAATTGCATTACTGCTTATTTATTTTCCTAAGAGTTATTTGCTTTCATTACATAGCTTTAACATATGCACTTATATCATACTTTATTTTCATGCAGAAGAAAAGCATTTTATATCCAATGTTGTATAGTATTATTGCAAACTGCACACAGACACACTTGTGAGTTTGTTAAATGACACATAATTAGGTAATTGGTGTTTTTCATACTTTATATATTCTGCAGAAATTCTTGGCAGATATTATATATGTGTTTTAGTGTATCTTAGTGACATTTGAGAAGTTGCTTAAAGTTTGTAAGAATAAATACTTTTCCTATTTAAAAAATATAAGATTCAACACCTTTCCAGGAGCAGAATAGAGTCAGGTGATCTAACATTGTTTTTTGTGGTTAACATTAGTTAAAAGACTCTTATCTAGATATACCAGTAAATTGTTTTCTTAACAACACTGACTTGGGAACTTCTAGTTGCTATTTATGTAAGATTGATAAAAGCTGAGATATTTACAACTAATCTGTTTGGGTTCAAATCTTGTTTCTATCACTATCTGTGTGAACTCTGACAAGTTATTTAATGTGTCTGTTCTTCAGTTTCCTCACTTAAAAATTGGAGAAAATAGTGCTACTTCATAGGTCTGTTATGATGATTAAATGAGTTACTATTTGAAAATTAATTAAATAATAGTATATTTAAATAATAAATTTAATAGTATATTTAAATAATATCAAATAATATTTAATAATTTCATAGTAAATGATATTTAATATTTCAATAATATTTAAATAATATTACCTGCCACATAGTAATCACTAAATATTTTTAAAGAAAGAATGAAAGGCCACTTTAATAATATTTAAAACACTTATTTAATAAAAAGTTGTATAAATTACTCAAAAGAGATTTACCATTTTCTTTCTAAAGTTGAAATGGGGAATGCATAATTAAGTTCAACTGACAAGGCCCTGAGTTTATGAAAATTTGGTTTGAGACCCTGATAGAGAAGCTACAAAATGCAAACATTCTAAGGAATACAGGGAAGGTGAAATTTGTTGGCAAAGAGCTATAGTTTGGTTACCAAGGTAAGAGAGGTAAATTCAATTGGGTAGAAAATAATGATGGGACAAGTAGCCTAAAAGGATGCCATGTATTTCTCCACTGAGTTTAGTCTGAACAGTTTGTTTCCGAGGTTGAATGATAAAAGACAAAAAAAATTCCACTGTATCAAGTAAGCAAAGGAGAACAGACTCTTTTAAAATGGAACACTAGTTATTGAAAAAAATTGTGGCTCTGTAGTGAACTACAAAGCAAACCTTGACACTGCTGTTAGTGGAGTCAGACAGAGCAGCACTTGTCAGTACTTCTTACACAGAAACTAAATAGAGGAAAAGAACCATTAACATCTGAAACCAAGCATTTATCCAGTTAAAGTAACTAGCATCACTGTGTGTTTAGGTTTGTGTTGACTCTTGTCTCAAATGCCAGCACCACATCTAATGTATTTTAAGAATGGGTTATGTAACTCATGTAATACTAATGAATATTTTCATTGAAGTCATCTCAAAACAACTATACTGAATGCTTACATTTTTAAATGCCTTGTAAAGAATGCCTGGAGACCCATGGTTGGCAATATACTTAGCTACTAAATGTTATATGTATGCCATCTAGTGCCAAAACCCTTTAACAGCACTCAAAACAAACCAGGTCTAGAAATACACATCTCAGTGCATATGCCCAATGTGTTGCATACCCTACTAATATAATTTCTGTTGTGACAAAGTCATAAATTCTATTAAGACTGTTTCTACTAATGTTTTTAATAGGCATTTTCATGACAGTCTTTCAGTGTAATAACTACCTCTAATAAAGTATGCAGAAATGAAAGTTTATGAATGTAAGTGCTAAAACTTATGTATTAATTTTCCAATCTATAGCTTCATACCATGAGCAACTCAAATTTACAAACAACAGAGATATTAATTTCTAATTTTCCTGTACCGCTTAGGAGGACTTTGGTTGCAAGTAACAGAAGAACATGATACAAATTATTTCAAATAATAAAGAAATGCATCATCTTTAGAATGAGAAAACATTTCCCAGAGGCCTTCCCTCATCTCATTGGCCACAACAGATGGCAGAGTATGCTTAAAACTGTAGTTCTCAAAGTATAGTTCTCATCAGCATCGTCAGCATCAGTAGGAACTTGCTTGAAATGTTAAGTTCTCCAAACTCACCTAAGACCTACTGAATCAGAAACTCTGGAGGTGTGGCCCAAACATCTGTGTGAAAACAAGCCCTCCAGGTGATTCTGAAACACACTCAAATGTTCAAACCAATTCCCTCTACCAATTATGGGAAAGGAAAAATTGGTTTTTCCTTTCAATTGGTTTAAACTATCTGAACGTACATCCTGGAGTTTAGGATAAGGGCCTTTCCTGAGGACAGGCAACTAAATAAACCAGTATTCTGTTAGCTAAGATGATAGGAAAGGATGGGAGTGTGGAGCTATGAGTGGGTAAATATGGACAAGGCAGACTTTTCACATTCATTTCTCATCAAACAGTATAATGGTGTAGAAAGACCATAAGCGTTTGAATCCAAACAGATTCAGTTTGTAAACCTAAATCTACCACTTAGTGGAATAAATCCAAGTTATTTCATTTCTAGACACCTCTGCTTTCTCATCTCCGAAATTAGAATCATAATGCTTTTCTCAAAGAGATATTGTGACTGGAATATAGTAAGCAGAGAATAAATTGTACTTTTCCATCACAATTTCATCAGAGCTACCAACAGGCAAGATTAGCACTTTTGTGATTTTTGATCCCATTTCTGAATATCCAGTTTGGATGTGTTAACTTAACTTGTGTTTATTATTTCTTTATACAGTAAGGGTGTTACCTGAAAATTAACATGTTATTCCTTCTGCAAATGTGTTTTTATTATTATTAAAAGTTGGTTCATCTAATGGGTTGGATACTAGATATCAATAGACCTTTGTCTGAATCTTAGAACAGAAATGTTTCCTTGTTTCAAGTACAGACTATTTTCTAACATTCTATCAAGAAGAATAGTTCTTAGGGTCACCACATTTAGCAAATAAAAATGCAAGATGCTCAGTTCATTTTGAATTCCATAAAGCAAATAATATTTTTTAGTATTAGTATATCCCTAATATTATTTGGGACATATTTCTAAAGCAAAAATCATTGTTTATCTGAAATGCAAATTTAACTTGTATCTTATATTTTATCTTCCAACTCTACTAGTATTCCATTTTCCTTCCAAATTCTCCCAATACTAAGGTAAACTATGGAAAGCAGTTGAGAAGATTTATCAGTAAGTTTAATTCCCCCACAGTCATAAGTGCATATAGTGTCAATACACTGAAACTCAGTTTACTCAGGTGTGAAATTATGCAGCCAGACAAGAGGATATCTGAAGTCCCTTTATTCTAAAACTGATGTTCAGGAAGCTTCACAGCATTTCTGGGATCATCTGAAAAGTCAGATGATGAGCTATCTCAAAAGCTATAAAGTACTAAATATTAGTAATGGTATGAATAAGCCAGCCTATCTTTTTAAATTATATGTCTTAGTATGAAATAATTCAAAACCTTCTTATATATTTAAATTTTGTTAAAGATGCTCCCCCGAAAATGTTGCCACAAAAGAAGTGAATATAAGTAATATCTTTGAATTTATGGTATTTTTATTACCTATAGATATTTATAATGTCGGCTTTGAGATATTTTCTATCTTAGAATTGTGCTTAGTTTAAGAGTAAGCTACAGTCATCAGTTATCAACAAACTCAGTAACAATCCACAAGGTAAAATATGTATTGGGCAAATACGCTTCTTGTAAAACTGTTTCCAAAGAATAAGTAAAGCATAGTATACAAAAAAATAATAATCGATACATAGTTACTTTCATCAAGAGGTATATTCTAATCATTGACAATAATTATATAGCTATTTCTGAAGTAAATATATTAGTAAAATTGTTTTTTTCTCAATTTAAGTTAAAACTCATTTGGATAATGAGTAAATTATAAATTGCATATTTCCTATCTTTCTACTACATTAGTCATATATTAAATGAATGAAAAAAATGACAATATATACATTAATAAAATGAAGTATCTCTTTATGTGTGTATTTTGTATGCTACAATGATAACTAAAGATAACCAGCTTAGTAAACTTAGGATACTGAAATTACACACAGTTAAAAGACACATTAGCATTCCTTATCTATTTTGGCATGAATCCTTAAAAAATTGATCCCACGTATAAATGTTCAAAAAATTGCTCAATTTTATCAATATTTTAATTGCCAATTTTCTTTAATGTAACAAATTGTTTATATTTCTGAAGATCATTCACTCCTGCCAACTCTTGGCAAAATAATGTAGGTGATACCATGCTTATGTATAATAAAACAATAAAAATTTATGGTTAAATATAAGCAATTAAGCAAAACAGAAAAGCAAAATAGAAATAAGAAATTGATTTCAACTTATAATATTTATGCCTAAGGAAAGAGATTTAATTAAAGAGGATAAATTAAGATATAAGGAGATTGTGAAGTAGAATTTATTTATCTTAGATTTATTGAAAGGTTTATTCATTATTTTATTTAAGTATGCAATCTCTATATTTAAGGTCAAATACCAAATATCAATAATAATCATATGATTCAACTTAACAAAATTACCTTCAAATGCCTTGGTGGTTGAAACTGGTTCTTTAAGTTTAATTGTAGTACAGATTTATGATTTATAGTTAGATACATAAAAATGCTTATTGCAGGAAGTTATAATTAAATAATTGGAAGTAGTTTTAATGTCCCTTAGTAGGTATACAGTTAAGAAAACTATAGTTCATATATACTATGAAATACTATTTGGTATTTAAAATAATGTTTATATAACATTTTATAATACTTTGTAATAAAGTCTAAAAAAAAGCAAAACTGCAGAAGCAGTATAACATCAATTACTATAAATACATATATCAAAGGATCATCAGTGGACTGTGAGATTTTCCTATAGCTCCCATATATTCTACTATAAACATTTAATTTTTTATGCTTAATTTTTTAAGAGTTTATGATTCTTCCTCTCTCCAATGGAACATGGACAAAAGTCACCATGTGTTAGTTCCACATGGAAGCTTTGCAAATTCCTTCTATCTTGCTTGTACTTTTGCCCTTCCCATGAGGACAGCATACTCAAATTAGGAGCTGTCGCTTCAACTTAATTGTTTTTTGGGTGTTTTTTTTTTTAAGATTTTATTGATTTATTTTAGAGACAGAGAAAGAGAGCACGCGAGCAGGGGTTGGAGCAGAGGGGCAAGCAGACTCTGAACTGAGTACAGAGCTTTATGTGAGGCTCCATTTAAGAACGCTGAAATCACGAGCTGAGCTGAAACCAAGAGTCGACACAGCTGGCTAAGCCACCCGGGCGCCCCTCTTCATCTTGGTTTTTACACCGAGAAAACACGCACAGCAGATCTAAACTTGACTCAGCCTGGAGCAGAGCTACAGAACCTGACCTGAAGATCTGTGGGTAAAAAATAAATATTACTATAACCACTAATATTTAGGGCTTAATGCCATTATGGAGCATGATTGTAACAAAAGTAAATTAATAGAAGAGAAAGATCAGGAATTAGCACATGTTAAATTTGACATGTCTATTAGACACCCAAGTGGGGAAATGGTTATACAGTTGGATGTAGGAATGTACCTGGTCTTTGAAAACTACACATTGCCATCCCCTTGGGTATCTAAGGCCTCGGACATTGTCTCTATTTTGAGGTCTGCTCCACTTTACACCTTCCTTGGCCTCCTCCCAGATCTCTCTGGCCCTTTAACTTTCTACCTGCTCACCTTTCATCTATCTTCCCTGGCCAGCTATTTCTCCATAATACATGCACAAGAGTTGCAGGGTCAGGCACCATGTTTTCCCAGAGTCACTCTAGATGAGGCTTCTCTTAAGAGGTTTGCAGCCTCCTTGGGTTTCACCTAGGGAAGTGAGGCAGAAGCCCCCCTTTAGACCAATGGATAAGTCTATCAAAAGCCCCTGGGATACGACCTCCAGGACCACGCAAATGTGGTACATTTTATTTCTAAAAACTCTTCATTCCATTTACTAACTAACTGGAATTCAGGTTGGGGCAGAAAACCCATTTTTATACTATCTAGTACTCTTTCATAGTCTAGAGGTCAAGATATAAATTCTAAAAGTTACCAAGATACTGGAACCTTACAATCAAGCAGCACTGGACATGCAAATAAAGCCTGTTTTGGATTCATAACTATTGTGTGTTTTAAATTTCAAGAATAGGGCGCCTGGGTGGCTCAGTGGGTTAAAGCCTCTGCTTTCGGCTCAGGTCATGATCTCAGCGTCCTGGGATCAAGGCCCGCATCGGGCTCTCTGCTCGGCGGGGAGCCTGCTTCCTCATCTCCTTGTCTCTCTGCCTGCCTCTCTGCCTACTTGTAATCTCTCTCTGTGTGTCAAATAAATAAAAATTAAAAAAAATCTTTAAAAAAAATTTCAAGAATATTTTGTGACTTAAATTCAATAACTTGGCACGCATGTGCTATCTCCCTCTCTTTTTTAAGTTGTATCTTCTCTCTAAGTATTATGTTTACCTGCAGAGATAGATAAACCCTCACCCAAAATTGGTTCTGAAGTCAAAACTGATGATGTCACATGTGTGTGTGAATACACACACACACACACACACACACACACACACAGAATGTATAAAAAGGTGTAGTGCTTACATAATTGAGGACTCTGGGAAGGGCAAAGCAAACCTCTCAAGCAGGTCCAAAATGGTTTGAGAAAGCAAGGAAATGAGACAAGGTATCTAGGCTTTCTCACCAGCTTACCCAGATGTGCAGAAACTGGATGCTCTGACAAGGGGATTAAAAGCTGTTAGCAAACATTAAAAAAGGAGCTAAAGCCTTCTCCTTACATTGGGACATTACATGTAGAAAGGTCTGGAAGTCAAGTGGTAAAGTGAAAATGGAGACAGAGAGAAACAATATCTTTTTTCCTTTTCTTTTTCTTTCTTTCTTTATTTGACAGAGAGAGATTACAGGTACACAGAGAGGCAGGCAGAGAGGAGGAAGCAGGCTCCCGGACGAGCAGGCAGCCAGATGCGGGGCTTGATCCCAGGACCCTGAGATCATGACCTGAGTCGAAGGCAGTAACTTAACCAACTGAGCCACCCAGGCACCCTCGCTTAATTTTAGTTAAGAAGAAGACACGCAATATTTCTTATATACCTCAAATTGAATAGAAAAATTCATCTTATTGAAGACATTTTATCACATTGGACTGGGCTAATCAACAAAGGGCTAGTCTATGTTCATAAGGCAGGAAAAATGATGATTCAGATTTAGCTTAAAGTGCTTCCACCATCACATTAGCAAACATTTAGTGCAAAGGAAATGCACAAGAAAAGGATAAAGTGAGGGGCCCTGTCCTCAATGACTCCTTCTTTTTTCAGGTGCATGGTCAGAATTCAGTAGAGAATACAACCAGTGCAAAGTGAGAAGTTTAGCAACTCAGGAACTAGGCCACAGGACCTTTTATACCATAAGCTGGGCAGGGGTTATGGATGCTCAAGTGTCTACATACCACTATCAAGAAAAAACTGGCTGTGCTATGGCTAAATACCTGCAGGTTTGTTTACCAAGTCATCATTTGCATAATTCACTTACATAATTTTAACAAATTTAACAATCCAACAATCATAACAAGCCCATTTTACAGGTGAGGAAACTGAGACTCAGAGAGATTGTTCAATTTGCCCAAATTAACTCAGTTAGTAAGAGTTTCTACTGACATTAAAGATGGCAAGTATTATGTCCATCACTCTCCTGTAATAAATTACAATATATGGATTTCCACCTGTCCTCTCCTGACTCCCAAGCCCTTAAATTCATGGTAAAACTTTTACTTCTGCTTCTAAAGCTAAAAGGTGAAAACAAAATAAACATCACCTATTCTGGAGAAGAAAATGAATAAGACTACAGTCATCTTCAAGTTCCCCATGGATGTATGTGTCCCAAGAGCAAACAAATAAACACATTGAATTTCATTTGTAGAGACTTGTGCTCAAACTCAGACTAGAGCATAAATCTCCAAATCCATGATTTAAAACAATGGATTTACTGGGGGGAAAAAAACTTTCAACTAGAGATCCAGGAAAAATTCCTGTTGTCCATGTACATGGTAAGGGCATAAATAAAAGTGACCCTTAGAAAGCCTTGTCCACCCTTAGGTGTGGACATCTTTTCTATTTCTTCATTTAAATACTGCAATAATTATTTAAATGTAAGTAGTAGAAGACCATTAATCAAGTGAGACAATTTTGGTTTTCTGTTAAAAAGACATTAAGCTTCATCTAAAAATTAAAAAGAGAATTAACTGTGTGATTCAATAATTCCATTACTGTGTATTTCCCAAAAAAACTGAAAATACTAATTTGAAAAGATATATGTACCCCTATGTTTATTGCATTATTTAGAATAGCCAAGATACAGAAGTAGCCTCTGTCCACTGATGATGAATGTACAAAGTTGTAGCACGTATATATATATGTGTGTGTGTGCATGTAAATATATTTTATACAATAGAATATTACTCAGCCATAAAAGAAGAATGAGATCTTGCCATTTGTGACAACATGGATGGGCTTAGAGGGTATTATGCTAAATGAAATATGTCAGACAGAGAAAGAAAAATACTATATGATTTCAGTTATATGTGGAATCTAAAAAACAAATAACAAAACACAAAGCAGAATCAGATCTATAAAGAAAGAGAAATGATGATTGCCAGAGTGAAGAGGAGTGGGGAGATGGGCAATATAGGTAAGGGGGGTGGGAGATACCAGTTTTCAGTTATGGAATAAGCAAATCACAGGAATAAAAGGTACACAATAGGGAATATAATAAACAGCATTGCAATAGCATTGCATAGTGACATGGACGCTACACTTGTAGTGAGCATAGCATAAGGTATGGAGTTACTGAATCACTATGTTGTATACCTGAAAGTAATGTAACATCATATGTCAACTATAATCAGAAAAAAGATATTAAGTATATATGGCAGTTTCCTATTGCATTATGGAATACCCATTGATATTGCTTTAAAGATATAGCTCAAGGGCAACCTTGATGAAGATATCAGCCAGCATGCAACTGAAGAGATAACTAAGGCATGAAAGAGAGCTGTGCTTTCAACGGTGTTCCAATTATTACCAATGCTTCCAAGATTTCTCATCATAGGACAACACAGAACTTTCTATCAAAAAAAATTGTACAAGCAAAATTTAACATTAGATTCCTGAATAATTTTCATTTGATAGATGGGTAAATTTTAGATTATGAATTTCCCTCAAACTTAATTTCAGATTATATCCTTCCTGGCCAGTTCTTCCCTGAACCATACTCAAAAAGTGATTACTTTACATGTTTATAGAATCATTATAATTTTTACAATCATTTAATGTAACTCCCTTGTTTTAAATATTAGAAGAATAAAGCCCAGAGAGGTTATGTAAGAAGTTAAAGGTATAACTGGGGGTAAGACCAAAGTTTCCATATCTCCATCTAATACAGAAATACCCCAGAGATACTGCAGATTCTGTTCCAGACCACTGAAATAGAACAAATATCACAATAAAGCAAGTCAAATATTTTTTTTTCATTTCCCGGTGCATATGTAAGCTATGTTTATACCATACTGTAGTCTATTAAGTGTATGATAGCATTACGTCTAAAGAACAATGTACATACTCTAATTTAAAAATACTTCACTGCTAAAAAAAATATTAACCATCATCTGAACTTTCAGGAAGTCATAATCACTGACCATAAATGATCATAACAACTATAATAATGAAAAACCTTGAAATATTTCAAGAATTACCAAAATGGGATTCAGAGACCTGAAGTGAGCAAATGCTGTTGCAAAACTGATGCCGACAGACTTGACACAACAGGGTTGCCAAAAACCTTCAATTTGTAAAACATACAGTATCTGTGAAGTGCAATAAAGCAAACAGAATAGAACCAGATATGCCTGTATATTAAGCCATTCTACGTGGCCCACTAAGGCAGCTGTACTATGGGAGGGTAGCAGGTCTTATTTCTTACATTGAGCAACATTCATGTAAATGAAACTGAAAACAGGCCTCAAATTGCTAGGATCCAAATTAGACACAAGGGATAATAAGTGGCATAAATTCTGCCACTCCCTGCTGAAATTATAAATAGTTATACACAAACATGTGTAATTCAGGCAAAGAGGCTATCAGTTTCTCTACAGCATATTTTCCTTGTTCAACCAAGGGTGACAAATTGACACATGGTAAATAGGATCAGTGTGAGTAAGCTGTTAAGCACTGCTGTTTGTTTGTTTGTTTATTTATTTATTTATTTATTTTAATAGAGCATCATTTAGGCACTGAACTGTTACATGAACACAGGAATGGCAAGCAGCGATTAACAAGCTAAAACTGATTCACATATGTACAAGCTTGGGCTTGTACTTCAGAGAAAAATACTGAAAAAAATAATTTTTTGAATACTTAATTCTTATTAACTTGATTTTTTTTTCCTGCCTCAGTACTCAGGCCTTCTTATCTATCCTATAGATCGCATCTGGATTCACCTTTCTCATAAGAGATAAGGTTTTCTTCTTTGAGGGAAGAACAGAAGCATAAGTGGCTTTAGAGTGTTACTGTCCAGCCCATTTCACCATAATTATGGTAATTAGTGCATGGACTAATCTGCTTTCCTTCCTGGATTACCTTTATCCACTTTTGTAGTTTATTTGCTTATCAAATACAATTCCATAAAATAAAATTTTATTTGGATTTATCCTCCACAAATTTGAGAAATCAAAATGCAATTTTCCCTGCTATGAAATATTATGTGACTAACTCATTTCCTGCTTTATAATGCATCAGTGGGTCATGGCAGCTCATAAGAACCTTCTGACATAGTTTCCCAATTTTGAAAGATTTCATGTCTATTCTGAAGTGGCAATCTAAATCACTACATTTTTTCCTAGAAGTGCTTCTCAAACTTTAGTGTGCTTAAGAATTATCTGAGAACTTGTTAAATGTAGATTTCTGGGCCCTACTTCTTGAGATTCTGATTCAGGCCTGGTCTGGGGTCTGAGGTTTTGCATTTCTAACAAGGTTCCAGGTGATGCTGTGTAGCTTCTGCCTGCAGTCTTCTGGAAATGCCATTCAGATGTTCTTATAAACATGCATAGCAAATGGACACTAAAATCCATCCTTGCACACTGTAAAAAGGGATAGTCATTATTTACCTCACATCATTCAATCTATTGAATGAAATATGACATTTAAGAGATGGTAGCATAGTGGTTTCCATCAAATCTGTCACATGATGATCCCCTCCCCTTATAATTAGGCCTTCTTATTCAAGAGTCACATATGTGTACAAGAAGAAGTAGGAAGCAAAGCACTATAAAGCGCCATCTGTATTAAAATATACATGTATTTATGAATTCTCATGATTAACTATATAACTGCCCCCAAAGCTACAGTGACTTGGGGATCCTCATCTCTAATATTTTACAGAATGAACTGGTAGGTCTGTGGACAAATCTTTGAAGGATTATAGAAAGGTAAGAATAAATAATAAACAAAACATAAAAACAGATAGATGTGCCAGTCAAAGGCATGAATATTTCAGGGAGAAGGGTTTCAGGGGTCATGGTGTAAAGAATGCATCAGATTTAATAGGGAATGGTAACAGACAACTATCAATTGTGTTCACTTCTGATCTAGAAAGGGATTAAGAAGCTAAAGTTTTCTGGATAACCTGAATGATAAGAGAAAGTTGACTAATATAGGGAAGGATGTCTTCTACTTTAGAAAAAGAACCATGGGGCACTTGGGTGGCTCAGTTGGTTAAGCATCTGCCTTTGGGTCAGGTCATGATCCCAACTTCGGGCTCCCTGCTCAGCAGAGAACCTGCTTCTAACTCTTGCTTTGCTGCTTTCCCTGCCTGTGCTCTCTCTCCTATGTCAAATAAGTGAATAAAATCTTAAAAAAAAAAAAGAACAAAATTACTTTGATCATGCCATCTACCAGCAAAATATTTTTGAGCACACACACCCAGTATATGCATATTTACTTATTTCAAAGTACTTACACTCACCATTTAAACCTTAGTATATGTATTATAAAACACACACTAAAGTATATTTTTTGAAAATTGAGATAAAGAGGAAATAAACATGTTTAAATGTTTAACTGATCATATCTTCATATTTTTAAAATATTTTGTTTATTTTTCTGAAAGGGGGAAATCACAAGGAGGGGGGAGGGGCAGAGGAAGAAGCAGACTCACCACTGAGCAGGGAGCCTGATGCAGGACTCAATCCCAGAACCCTGAGATCATGACCTGAGCCGAAGGCAGATGCTTAACCAACTAGGCCACCCAGGGGCCCAAATCTTCATATTAAAAAGATATAAATATACTTAGGAAAAGATTTATCATTAGTTATATTAAATATAAAATCATATTTCAAATAGACTTCTTGATAATGTAAACTTTTTTCAAGAAAATGTGTCAATATAATTGCCAATATGTTTTTTAGTCTCCTAATGTGGCTAAATGCCCATATCAGAAGTAGGAGAAACATCAGCTGTGCCAGTTTCTTCTCATTTGCCTGTGCTTGCCCTATTATATTACATTCAATTTGTGGTTCCTTTGCTGGAATCTTTAAGTTTTCCCTTTACACCTTTAAGTTTTCCCTTTACACCCTAGCTGGAAATCATCTTTTTCCCCAACTTCCTTAGCAAGTGTGTGTATGACTCTTTGTTCAATGATCAGTTACAAACTGCATATTCTTGAGTATCTTTTACTCTTTATATTCCTTTTATTACCTACCATAGTGTCTTAGCCAAGCAAGTGATTAACAAATATTTATTAAAAGAGAAGTGGTAGAGGGAGAAAATATATCTTTCAATTAGAAGTATGCTAAGCGGCAAAAGCTTTCATTTGTTTTTAGTTAGGAATCAAATCTACTATATTTCTTCTTTTATAAATAAAGGCTTTCAATTACAATTAATTTTCAGCAATAATGACAAAAGAGTGTTTTTCTATGAATCTCCTTGCCATGCCAACAGGATGATTACTCATACTCCACTAGAAATCTGGCACATCACATTACTTTCACTTATTTTTATAGTGTGTAAATTGTCTCACATCCGATAAGTCGGCAACAGAACTCCCTGGAGATGGACTAAAATAATTTAGGAGGAGCAAATGTCTTTAAATCTAAAAAATTCTCAGAAAATATCTACTTTGAATGTTATATAGACAGGATAATAAATGTACATTAGCTGGTCTCTTTCACTGGTGTTTCAATATATAAATACATCTATAATTCTTGTGTTTCATGAAAGAATTGACTTTTATAAATTTACTGAAAACATTAGTTTTACCTAGAGAAGCAGTCAACTATTTCACATGACATCTCCAACTTCAGAAACTAAGGATCTTTTAATATGAACAAAATACATAAAATATTGAAAAAATCTAAAATCACATACAGTGCTTGAAAAATAGCAAGAGAATCAGTGAATTCACACAAGCAACACAGACAAATCAACCAAAAATACTTGGTTCAAAAAATCAGAAGGAACATTTCATATGGATCACATCCCCTCTTCTCTGACAAATACTGTGCTATTAATGATTGGGCTTGAAGGTTTATTATACAAACTTCACTTAAAAGAAAGTTATCAACAATTATTTTTTTTATTTAAAAGTTAATTTAGACATGGCAAACTTAAAATCCTCCAAAAATACTTCATGATAGTTTTGTTAACAAAAGCCTGGGATTTTCCTTACCTTTCAACTTTATCTATGTGGGAGGAAGTAAATAGCTACAGGAGTCCATTAGATTTTATTTCCCCTCCATACTTAGGTATTGTCCAGGTTTAGCCAGTCTGTGGGTACACACAAACATTTAGTGAAGCAGGCCCTTCAAAATCAAATTGACCTTTCATTTGGAAAAAAACCAAAAAGGTTTTATACTTTCCATATTTTTAAACCACATTAATGAAGAATCAACACACCGACTTTATGAAAACCCCAATTCCTGATGTCATTTGGGATTAAAATATGGCTGTACATTATTATTTGCTCCAGACAGCACCTCTACCTTTGGTTGTAAAGGTGAATTCAGGAGCTCAAACAAGGCCACTGAGGTCCCTGACATCTGCTGCCGCATTTGTATTTGAGCATTACATGGATGAGGAGATGAATAAAGTGTTTTATCCATAGGATTTCCAAATATTCTGAAACCCAGGATGGCAGAAGATCACCAAGGGGCCCACTCAACAAAACACGGTTCTTTAACTACCACCTACATATAATCATCCTGATCCTAAAACAGTAATCAGTGGTGGCATGTATTAAGATTCGAGAGTTGTTTTTTTGTTTTTGTTTTTGTTTTTTGTTTTTAATTTTTGACCCTTAACATCCCTAGTCCTCCAAGTCAAGTCTAGTAAATCCCCTGGCATTCTGAATGAAAGTGTGAGTTAACTGAGAAAGATATGTTCCCTCAAAGAGGTAAAAACCACCATATAGCCCCTGAACATTCTAGAAGGGAAAGTATATAGACATTAAATCTAAAGAGATACCCCTGTCCTTTAAGAGAATTTTGTGACACAGACAAAGACACACATATCTAATTCTAAAATTGTGTCTCTATATAAGGTAATAGACGAGGGCAGATGACATATTTTTTAAAACTTTCAGTCTTAGTTATTTAATTGATTGACAACAATTATGCTTCTTTTAGAGGGAATTATTAATAAGCAAGTATCTTAATTATTCAGAGTGATGCATTTTTAAATGCCAGAATCAATACCCATATACTTGTGTATACACTTTCATATTAGAAGAAAAAAATATTTTATAAAATAAAAATGAAAAGGTAAAAAAAATATAGGAAATATCTCTAGCCAATTATCATTCCTACCTAGCATTGTGTTATCTTTGGAACCCTTATTTAATCTTGTAAAGAGAGCTTTAAAATCTATTTAGAACTTGCCTGACTCAGAAAAAAGAAAATACAACAAAATACCATATCACTAAAGTAAAGACTTTTGCTGTGGTAAAACATAAAACATTAAAAACATAGATAAAAATTAAATATCAGAAAGAGCTACCTGATTAATAAGCATTTCAACTGTCATCAATAAAGCAACCTTCTCCCTACATTCAAGTGAGACTCTCGTGAGTGTCTGGGAGGCTTACATGAATACCGAGGTAAGAAGTCTCTAGTCCACAGAGAAAACAAAAGCTGTGGAATCTTCTGAAGAGCAAGGCTAAGAGGGGGCATGATGGAGGTGGAGAGACTCCAAAGAAGGATCTCAGTTCTTACATTTATCTATAATCATTGATGCTCACAGTGTTGTCCCTGGCCAGCACATCTGCATCACCTATGTGATAGGCAGAATAATGGGCCCACAAAAATGCTCATATCTTAATCCCTGAAACCTTACATGGAAAAAGAGACTTTGCAGATATGATTAAGTTAAAGGTCTTGGGCGCCTGGGTGGCTCAGTGGGTTAAAGCCTCTGCTTTCAGCTCAGGTCATGATCTCAGGGTCCTGGGATCGAGGCCCGCATCGGGCTCTCTGCTCAGCAGGGAGCCTGCTTTCTCCCCTCCTTGTCTCTCTGCCTACTTGTAATCTCTCTCTGTGTGTCAAATAAATAAATAAAATCTTAAAAAAAAAAAAAGTTAAAGGTCTTAAGATGAGAAGATTATCCTAGATTATCCAGTTGGGGCCAATGTAATCACAAGAGTCTTTCTAAGTAAAAAAGGGAGGGCAGGAGAGTCAGTGGTCTGAGTCTGAAAGACTTGAAGATACTACCCTGATGGCTTTGAAGATGAAGTAAGGGGCCATAAGCCAAGGAAGGCAGGCAGCTTCTAGAAGCAAGAAAAAACAAGAAAATATATTCTCCCCTACATCTTCCAGAAAGGGGAAACTTTGATTTTAATTCACACAGATCTATTTCTGACTTCGGACCTCAAGAACTGTCAGGTAATATATTTGTGTTGTTTTAAGCCACTAAATTCATGGTAATTTGTCATAGCAGCAATAGGAAACTACAATACCTAGAAACTTCTTAGAAATGTGAATTGTAAAGAACCAGACTTGCTGAATTAAAAAACTGGAGGGGGTGGGCAGCTGTTTTAACAAGCCCTCCAGGTGATTCTGATACACACTAAATGTTGAGAACTACTGCTCTATATCAATTCCTTTTCTTATACACTGAGCTTTGCCTAAACATACATTATTATTTTTATTTTATTTTATTTTATTATTATTATTTTAAACATACATTATTATTTTCATGCCAAGGCATGTCATACTCAAGAAGTTAATCACAAAATTAACAACAGAAGTATGATTAAGAAGTATGTATTGGCTATCTACTGCTTTATAATACATTACCACAAATTTAGCAGCTTAAAACAACACATTTATCTTCTATATTCTGTGGGTTAGGAATTTGGGCACAACTTAAATGGGTCTTCTGCTTCTGAGTCTCTCACAAGGATACAATCAGAACAACAAGCAGAGCCGGGAGTTCATATGAAGGCTCAATTAGAGAAGTATTCACTTCTAAAATCACTTACACAAGGTTGGCAGAATTTCAGTGTCTCGAGTGCTCTTGGACTAAGGGCCTCAGTTCCTAGCAGAACTCACCTTCTCTGTTCCAGGCCTCATTTCCTTGCCATGTGGACCTCCCCACAGGGGTAAGTGGGTTTATCAAAGCCAGCAAGGGGAAGAATCTCCTTATAAACTCTGAAGCTATTGAGTATATCAAATTGGAAGTTAGCCTCTTATAAGCTAAGCACAGAAGTGAGATTCCATGATCTTGGCTCCTACTGGTTAGAAGCAAGTCACTGGGCCAGCACACATCTGAAGAAAGGTGATGGATTACACAAGGGTGTGAATACTAGGAAATGGGTATTACTAGAGGCCCCAGCAGAGAGCCTGCTAGCTACACACTTCAAAATACTCAATAATATGTCACAATCCAATTGAATATTTCAATGTCTTATTAGTACTCCTCATATTACCACCTCTTCTTCCTGCCTTTATAAGTTCTTTCAGGAAAATTCATACCAGGATAAAAGACTCCCCCTGCTCAGGCGCCTAAGTGGCTCAGTCGGTTGAGCGGCTCCCTTCGGCTCAGGTCACGATCCCAGGGTCCTGGGATTGAGTCCCATGTCAGGCAGGCTCCCTGCTCCGCAGAGAGCCTGCTTCTCCCTCTCCCTTTGCCTCCTGCTCTGTCTACTTGTGGTCTCTTGCTATCTCTCTGTCAAATAAATAAGTAAAATCTTTAAAAATAAAAAGACTCCTCCTGCTTACCCAGCAACTACATTCCTTCTACTCAGTTTCCCCCTTAAGTTAAGGGGGTTAAAGCCTCTGCCTTCGGCTCAGGTCATGATCTCAGGGTCTTGGGATCGAGGCCCGCATCGGGCTCCCTGCTCAGCAGGGAGCCTGCTTCCTCCTCTCCCTGTCTCTCTGCCTGCCTCTCTGCCTACTTGTAATCTCTGTCAAATAAATAAATAAAATCTTTAAAAAAAAAAAAAGACTAGGACTTGAAAGCCATTCCTCAAGACACTGCATCATTCAAGGTTGTCACTGTGTTTTTGGTGTGTAATCTACCTAGTGTTAAACATATTACCAATAAATGCAATTACAATTATTAGTAATTGATCAATTCTCATGCAAATACACTGAATGAATTAAAAGAATATTTATTATAAAGATAAAATCTGCTTATACAAAAAGGTTACCCAGAAGTACCACATTCAGAATCACATTCACCAATAACAAACCTGACTCATAATCCAATGCCCCATTCCTTAAAACAAATATCCTAGTCATTGAGATTAAAATTATATTAAAGCAGCATGTATTTTCATGTTGGGAACTCTTCTGTTTGCTTAAATCCATAGCCTTAAAAAACACTTCTCAAATGCTGATAGAATAATTCATTTTGTATGTTAACTACCAGAGGACTTATTTTCCCTCTATGGAATATTTTTAGTAGTAACTAAAATATATACAGTTTAAAATAAAATTGAGGTTGTGGGCATAAATCATTAAAAAAAAAAGACCGTTCTTACTGGCTTTATAATTCCCTATCATCTTTGGAAATCCACTTATGTTTCCCTAGCTTGTCTAAGTCTTGAAAAGTAATTATAGCTAGAATGTTATCAGAACATTTCCTTGTGGCTTTGGAGAGCAAAAGAAGGGCGGTGGGATTATCTTTGAATCCTCCAATACAGGTTGATGTACGGTCATTAGAATACATTCTAGACATTGAAGAGCACAGCATAAATCGCATGGTATTCTCCTTCAGTCCTCCTTCTGAGGCCCCATTTGGAAATCAGGATAAAAGGATCAATCTAGATAAATGCCACAGAAGGTTTTCGATCCTGTATATAATATGGAGCAGAAAAGGGCAGACTTTTTACCAGGCTATAAAGTGGAAGAGGGATAACTTAATTGCTGATTGAAAAGAAAGATCTTTTCTCTAGATATTTCTGATACTGTTTAATACTGGGACAGAGTTGCCTCATTCATCTTGGACAAAAGTCCTGAAATACTGCTTTGGTACAGAATGATTATGGACCAAGGCAAACCTCCAAATGCCATGTATCCTAGGGAGGTTTCTAGCAGTGCTCCACTAGGTAGTCTAACTTACAGAAATGAACACACAGAAAGAATCAGTGTATTCCTCTTTAGCTAAAAAACTGATGACATTCCAACCCTTGGAACAGAGCTATAAAATATGCTGTTCTCTTTATTTTGTTAAGATATAAGCAATCAACTTAGCTCCCTTAGAAGAAAGTCAAACTATTTTTTATTTAAATGAATACAAGTGGGACCATATCTTTAAAATCTTTGGGAAAATATTTTTTATATTAGTTGGCAATTACGCTTGATAGGGAAATTAATTAACAACACTTAACTTGATCACCATAGCATGGCACTCTTAAGCGTCAAGACCAAACAACAGAATTAGGCATTTCATGCTAAATGAGATACACAGAACACCTACAGGAAAAATTTTATAATTTTATCACATTTTTTTAAACATTTATTTTTATTTTATCTATTTGACAGAGAGAGAGAGAGAGAGAGAGAGATCACAAGTAGGCAGAGAGGCAGGCAGAGAGAGAGGAGGAAGCAGGTTTCCCACTGAGCAGGGAGCCCAATATGGGCCTCGATCCCAGGACCCTGAGATCATGACCTGAGCCGAAGGCAGAGGCTTTAACCCACTGAGCCACCCAGGTGCCCTAATTTTATCACATTTTAAGTAGATAATAAAAAACCCGAAAATTAAAATGATTCCAACATTTTGCAATTAAGTGAAAAACTTCAGAGAAATGAGTTGTTGGAAAGGAAATACAACTTAACTATTTATACTCTCTGTAATACTGGCACTTCTTCAAATGACAGGACATATAGAACAAGGGAGTCTTTCACAAATAGAAATAAAAATCAAACTGAAATTGTATAACAAGTCTTCTACTCCTAGCCTGCCAAGATAAAAGCCATGGAACAATACACATTTTCCATCTTCCAAGAGAACAAGCAATAGAGAACTTCAAGTAAAGCAGTTCCAAGAGCTAATAATGTAATATAAAAATAACAAAAAGCACGAAAGGCTAAAATGTCCCAGAATCCCCATCCCATAGGACTGTTATAAAGTATACTTCCTCCAATTCTGCTTTCTTAATTTTTCTGAGGCCTATGTATTAACTTTTACTGGTTTATGCCATGATAGCAAATGATTCATTCTCAATGCTTTGACACAACAAAGTTTATTTATTTATTTTTTTTAGAGAGAAAGAGAAAGAGTAGGGGTGGGGATGGGGGAAGAAGGAGGAGAGGGAGAGAGAGAATCTTAAACAGGCTCCCCAATGAGCACAGAACTCGATCTCACAACCTGAGATCATGACCTGAACCAAAATCAAAAGTCAGATGCTTAACCAACTCAGCCATCCAGGTGCTCCCAACAACGTTTATTTCTAATTTCTCACTTACCATATAGCTTCCACAGCTATTTTTCATGTTCTCTTCATCCCAAGAACCACAAGCATCCCCTGTCTAGATACTGTCCTTCCCACTGCACAGAGAAAAGGCCAAGAGTTCTTCAGAACTCTGCTTCAAGACAGTATACACCACCCTCAAAGCCAGTCACTTAGCCAAGCCTGATGACAACAGTTCAGGAATGCATAATTCAGAAAGAGGAGAAAATATGGGACAATAATCAAACCTATCACAGATCATCACATGCAAACACATAACATGGTATCAAGAATAACCAGCTATCTCAGTCTTTGCTTAACTATAACAAAGGGAAGTACTGGAGTTGAGAGTTTCAGTCTTAAGTATTTTCCTTACATAGAAAAAAAATTCACTTCATCAGGGTACAGAGGTATACATATATTCTAGCAGGAATGAGTCATCTCCTTTTGGTTCATTGTCATGGCATCTATCATATTACCAGAGTTTTCCTATGAAAGTAATATGTGATCATGATAAAAATTCTAAAAGCAACAGAAAGCAATACAATGAATTAACAAAAATACATCTCTTAGAACCACTCCCCAAAGATATTCATTATAATTTCTCAAATATCATTCTAGAAATTGTTCAGATACTCTTTGTAAGTTTCCTCATTCAAAAATGAGAACACTGAAAAAATAAAATAAAAAAAGAATATCACTTCAAATGATTGTTGTATCAAATGACTTAAGACATATACAACATATAGATTACCTTACATACAAGTGTTAGCTACTATTATTGTTTTTCTCAAGCACTGTTCTAAGTGATTTGCATGTATGAGCCCACAAGCACACACACACACACACACACACACACCCCACAACTACCGCTACCACCATCACACAAACATACACTTTTTTAACAATATTCTCTTAAAATAAATTTCCATGTTAATTCAAATATATACCACTCATTTTTCAAAGGCTGTAAGGTATCCCGATGAATGAGTTTAACATGAATTTATTTAACCAGAAATCTTTCCTGAGGATTTTACTTTTTGCTCTTACAAATAACACAGAAATGAACATGCTTGTGTCATAGTATAAATTCCTACAAATGGAATTGCTAGTTCAGAGCTATAAATTGTTTGAGTAATTTGCCAAGTTGTCCCTGAGACAGTCATTGGAGATTTTACCAAAACCAGGGTTCTGGTTGGATTGCACTTTGCTCCCTCACTACAGTTAGGCATGGCTATATGATTGACTTTGACCAATAAAATGTTAGCAGAAATAATGCACTACATATTTCACTGTAACCCACCCTCCTCCCACCAGAGTGAAAGTGTTCAAATAGTGGTTGCTCCATCAGCTTGTTCCTTTTGTGAGGACAACATGAAGGAGTGCTCTTCCCTCACTGATCTGAAAAGGACATGTAGTGTAAAAAATAAATAATTTTTCCAGTTTTAAGAACCCAAGAGTTTGGGATTGTTTGTTTTCACAAATAAACTTATCAAAATATCAGTAAATATTACAGTGGATTTGCTCTTTATTAAGAAATTATTAATATATATTATCTATATAACTATATATATTATATATTTTTTATATTATAATGTAATCAGATTCTTATTCAAAAAGAATCAAATTACAAAATGTTACCAATTCCAGGAATTAGGAGAAGACTAGGTATATTAAAGTATATCTGATAAAGGCGTTTTCTGAAAAGGGTAGATTACTGTTATTGTTAGTCAAATTATAAAAGGTTTCTTCTGTGATTCCACAAGAAAACAATTCTCTCAATAAGTTACAAAAGGCAATTTCAAGGTTGATGTCCCTTTTATCTTGATATTCAATGCGTATCATAAAACTGAGACAAACCCTTGTCTCTTAAGTCTATGCAGGTACATAAAAATCAGCTATAACATTTAACTGGAAAACCATGATGGTCAGTGGAATTAGAGTCTGGATTCTATTTCTGAATATGTAGGACAACATTGTGTACCAATTCTTCCAGGCATATTTATGACATGCTACATTCTATCTTTCCTAGACAGAACCTTGTAAACCCAAAGAGGATGTACAATGTACCTAGAAGGGAAAACTGAGAGTTTAATTCTCTAAAGTGATTCATTGTTTTCCCATCTGAATTGAATTGTCTCCATTCAAATTGCCCCCATTCCTGATCTGAGTGGAGAAGACCTGAGTCCACACCAAATCCTGACAGCAGTTGATTCTTCTTGGACAGAAGCATACTATTTCATGCCTCACAGATCTCACAAATTTCTGATTTTTTTTTCTGAGCTTGTTTATAATTTCCATTAGCACTAGACAGTCACCTTCATACCTCCAGAGGTAGGCATCTTTTTCCTGTTCAGGATACCATCTGTAGTGTCCCCACCAAAAGACAAGAGCCATGTTCACCTTGATACACCTTTGGCAACACCTTTAAACAAGTTCCACTGAACACTTTTAGGCATTCTGGTTAAATTTTGTAAGACTTGTAATTGTTCTGATATCACAGTTCTGCTATAGTTGATAGATAAGAAGAAACATTTATTTACCAGATGAACTAATTGGACGAATAAGGACTTTGACCAGATACCACGCTAATGTCTGATATAAGAGAATGTCAATTAGTAGGCTGGGCTGAGGTGGTAAGGGAAGTCAAGTCTGCTTACCTTAGAAGTCTCTGCTCATGTCACCATCATATTCTGCTCCTCAGATTCCATGCTGCAAAAGAAATGTTTAAATTTTGTTAAAATTCATATTCAAGACTCAAGGAGAGAAGCCAACATACTAATATGCATGAAACAAAACAAATATTTCATGAGCTGAAAGGAATTCATGTTAAAGTACCTTTCATTTTAGGGCTGAACTATTCTTTAGTGTTAAGTTTCAAAATCTTATGTTTTACTGACTATCAATAAAAGACCAGAGAACACAGCCGAATGAGGATATATTTGTAAATCATATGCAACTTTATTTTAGGAGTATATCCAGCTTTTGCTACAAAAGTTAAAAAGTTATCCACATACAGTTTTGGTTTCAAAAATATAACCATAATATCTTAGACATTGAAAATAATTGGTGTAATAATTGTTTCCCTTTTGCATTTTCTAAGCATTGACTTTCTTTTTTTTAAGATTTTTTTTCTTTTGAAGATTGATTTATTTATTTGACAGAGTGAGAGATTACGAGTAGGCAGAGAGGCAGGCACAGAGAGAAGAGGAAGCAGGCTCCCTTCTGAGCAGGGAGTCCAATGAGGGGCTGGATCCCAGAACCTTGAGATCATGACCTGAGCCAAAGGCAGAGGCTTTAACCCACTGAGCCACCCAGGCACCCTTAAGCATTCACTTTCTAGTAGAGCTCAAATTTAAGTGGATATATTAGTCATTTCTATACCTACATATCTGTTTTAAAATATATTTGTTTCCCCAATGTGTAATGGATTGTCTTAGCACTATTCCAAAATAAATACTGATTTGCTAAATATTGCATCGGCGGCTTTAAGAAAAGTATATTGCTGTTACAGTACCAGTTCTCAAAAACATTGCTTAATAATTTCTTGGTTTTGTAATGGTATACTTTAAATCCATAAATCAATCAGAAATTCAAGAAATTCAAGCTATTTTATATTTAAGTTAAAGTAAGTAAATGCCAATTTGCATACACATACACATGCACACTTGGATTAATCACAGTTGAAGTTACAGGCTGTGAGTTTTAAAGTTGAATGAATTTGTGAGATTGTGTATTTCTTCAGTAGCCAGATAGAAGTAAGCCTAGCAGATAACTGATTAATCCAAGTGTGTATAAACTCGATAGGGACTTTCACACCTCCTTGAAAAATCCTTCTGGGTTTCTCAGTCAACTCTCTTTTCTACTTTCCATAGACACTATTGAAAACTTTTCTCCTACCATCGTTCACAACATTATCAAAAAAGTTCCTAAAAATCCTGTAAAGATTTAAAGATTTCTATATACATGATGTGAGGACTCAGACCATTTTTATATGAATGTTACAACATAGAATGGCCTCAGCTGTCAGAGAGCTCAGAGACAATCTAACTGCTAACAAGCGGGTAACACAGACATGTCAGATAGCTATAACCCTGTTTCATCCTCCTCGCCAGTTTCATCACTATAGAAAAAAATGCAGTTCTCACAATCATTAAAATAAGGTCAATTATCATACAATCTCAAAGAGGGGTTATTAATCTGTCATCCAACAAATATTGAGTGCCTGCAACTACATCTTTCATGTAAAGTTTCTCAAAAAACTTTTATTTTCACTGTAGGAGTAAAAATAGGATCCTCAACTTGTATTATATGACTTGAATATTTCTATCCCATATACTTTTTCTTCTTGTTAACTGAAGCTCTTGGAGTTAACACCACTGTAGAGGGCAGGGGCTCTATCCTTTTCTCTACATGGCTAGTTTTTGAAGAAAGTCATCTCCAACAAGTTTTGCCTATTTTAATTACTGTCTCCATTGGGTATATATGTGGGGTGAAACTAGATGCTACCCTAGGCACGAAGATTAGACTTGAGAATATTTTCAAAGTTATATATAAACAATTGCTACAGCTACTTTTTTAAATGCCCAAGAAATTGCATGGATAAATAAGCATATATGAATGTAGGTCCCTTCTGAGAGAGTGCTCATAAACTCTGCCCAGTAGAGATGCTCAGTATCAGGAGTGCCAAAACAATCCTACTGAATCCTTTTATAGAGCTAAAATAGAGTGAATGACTCAGCTCAGGGTGCTTCTCCAAAGAGAAGCAACTCTCACAATATGTTTAATAAAGTGGTTGTACCACTGGAATCACTGTGTAGCTGGTAGAGCAGATAATCATCCTTGCAAAAACTTCTACCACTACATGAAATCAACATGACTCTCTCTTTTGTGGAGTGTTAAGAAAATTTACCACTGTTAGGTCAATTAATTATTAACAAATGAATTTTTAATTAACTATATTGTACATAAATTATTTATTTGTTATACAAAATGCATAATAAGGGTAATTTCTTTTTTTTTGAAGCCCTGTTACCTCATATTGATTCAATCCCTCCCATGTATCTTTAAGCAAAAATGTTAAATAAAGGAAATTTTGAGGTAGAATAATCACCTTGACAAAATATAAGAACCTCAATCATCAAAGTTAGACTTGTTTAAACTTGTATGGACTTTAGATTATAAAATTTTTTAAAAATAAATTATACATTTTACACATTTGTTTAAATAACTTGTCATTCATGGGAAAACCCCAATCACTAAGCTAATCAGAAGGAAGTACATGAAGAGAAATGAGGTCTTTAGCCTGTGTTCACCACTGAGATAGGACTTGCAGAGGTTAGGTAGGTTGGCATCCCTTCCAATGACAGGCTGACAGATGGTAATGATGAGTATGATGTAGTTGAAGAATCAATGCCATTCCAGAACCAAGTCCACAGGTCTAGATCTAACCAGGTAGTGTTGTGCAGAGCTGGAGATGAGCAGGTATGCAAGAGTCAGATTGGGAGCTGCCTACTGAAACAAGTAGACCACTGAGGAGAATCAGCAGTAGAATGCTAAGACGTGCAGGGTTGAGTTGTATGGTTACAAAGTCAGGGTAAATCCCTAAGGAAGCAGAGAAGTTTTGGTGGAAGGAATAATAATTACTTTGTTGTGTTTCCTGAGAAAATAGTAATTGTAACAAGATTTACTGATTGTGAGACACAGGATAGCATGGCATGTTGCAAAAAGAGCCCTAAATCCTTCTTTGCTCTATCTGTGCCCTTCAATGTGTTACTTTGCGCCTCTTTATGTCAAGAACTAAGTCTGTTTTCCCTTATCCTAAATGTTGACTGGCCCTATAGCTTCTTTTGCTCAACACAATACAGCAGAAGTAAAAGTGTACTGGCTGAAATTTGAGGTCTCAAAGACTGCTTGCCTCTGTTCAATTTCTTGGAACTTTAAGCAGTCACCATGAGAACAAGCCCAGGCTATCCTGCTGGATGATGAGAGAACACATGGTCCAAGATGAGTAGCCTTAGCTAAGGCCATTCTATACTAAGCAGCTCCCAGCTGACCTGGCAGCTGACTACAGACACAAGTTCACCTGAGTCCAGCCCAATTTAATGACCAGCATGATTATGAGTTTAAAAACTTTTTTTAAAAGGCTATTGTTTTAAGCCACTAAATTCAGTGATTTTTTTTTAAAAAACAGCAAAAACTAACTGATGCAGAAATAATTGGTTCCTAGAATTGAGGTGCTGCCATGACAAAAATCTAAAATAAGTGCCATTGGCAGTGAGTACTAAGTAGAGGCTGAAAAAATGGCAAACAAACTCTTAGCAAATGCTCGGGGAAATAAAGCAAATTGTTATTGGAGGTTAGAAAAAATGGCAATCTGTGTTTCTTAGAATAAAATAATAGACAAAAGTATTACCTACAGGAACATGAAAGATGACAAATGTATATAATTAACTTTGGATTTTGGCTCTAGAGATCTCCACAAAATGTAGAAATGTCAGCTGGTTGGTCCTAGCTACATATAGGTACAGGAAGAAGGAAATGGGCTAAATAAAGAACTGGCCAGTCTGCAAGGAGAATTTTGAGGGAATACAGAGGGGACATAATTTTCTGGGATGTAAAAAAATTGTTTCTTATCTTCAGTCTTCCCAGTCAGTAAAAATCCTCTACGTATAATGAGGACGGAAGAAAAACATCCTTTCAAGAGTATAACTCCAAAGCCCTTTCTTAAGAAATCTGAAAGAATTAATATGTTGACAAACAAATTCTCAAGTGGACAAAACCATTCCTCAAATTCTTAAGAAGATGGACTCATACAAGCCCAATCCCAAAGTGATGGTAAGTAAGTATATTTATAGAGAGGCATGTCTTGAAAACAATCACGGGTATATCTTTTTAGTGAAGGACACAAATCAAATTCATAGTCTACAGTAATTTAGAAGAAATTTTATATGTAAAAATGACATTAACCTGGATTAAAAGAGAATGATTTTACTCACATGAAACTATAAGCTATTATTATCCTTATTACTGTTTCTAAAGAGGAAGCAAAAAGGCCTTTGGGCTCTCAACATTCTAGGGCTGGCAGACAAAATATTCTAAAGGGCTAAGGAAGGACACTGAAAAAGGAAAGATGTCCTAGGGGGCCGTCAATAGCCCCAGTATCCCCAAAGGTAGAACCAAGAGCCATGAAGAACAAACTGGAAAACCACTGCCAAGGAGTATAACCTCACCTTAATCAAAGAATACTTAGTACTCCAAGATCCCACCTGGATTTTGAAATTGCTATGGATCAATGACTGCTATGTATCTCCAATTTTTTTCTCTTATACAACTATATTTATTGAAGTTATTCTATTTCTGTGTCAACACCATACACTGGAAGTTTGTGGGAATACATTTCACTTCATGAGTCTCAGGATCAAGGGAATCCATATATAGACAGCCAGGTCTATTCTTGATTAGGTAGTTCCAGCCAACCAGAAAGCTAACTACAGACACATGGCTGAATCTGAATGCATCTAGAAAAACCATTTAGCTGAGTCTGTTCCTAATAGCTCAAAAAATCATGATCTAAATAATTATTATTTTTAGCCACTTGGTTTAAAGTGGTTTGAAACAAAATGAAAGATAACTTTGGGCATATTTATTAACTTTTTTAAAAAAGATTTTATTTATTTACTAGACAGAGAGAGACACAGTGAGAGAGGGTACACAGGCTGGGAGGGTGGGAGAGGGAGAAGTAGGCTTCTCACCAAGCAGGCAGCCTGATGCAGGGTCCAATCCCAGGACCCCAGGATCATGACCTGAGCCAAAGGCAGACACTTAATGACTAAGTCACCCAGGCGCCCCTATTTATTAACTTTTCTCAGCTTCTCTTGTTCACCCAGAAAATGCTGACAAGAAGAATACCCATTATATAAGTATTTGGAAAAACACCATGTATACAACAAACACTCTTAATTATAGCTATTACTACCCTTATAGGAAACAATGGGTCTTCATCAATATTATAATAAATCTTACCATTTGTTGTGTACCTTCTGTTAGGCCATATGCTTGGCACTTCCATGTTATTTTTAATCCTCACAACAAAACTCTAAGTCATTATTTTGATTTCCTTTTTACAGATGAGAAAACCAAGTAACAATGATGTTGAGTAACTACACCCAGACTATGAACAATTAAGTCACTAAGCCAGGGTTTGAAAGTCATTCTGAATTTTTCTATTCTACCACAGCTTCTCAGGCAGATTAAATATAGTCCCAATTTTCTCCCTTGTAGTATTATTGGTCATCCATTCCTTTACCACAGCCTCATTAAGTGGCATGTATTTCCCTAGCCCTAGACTTCGGAATTGCCCATGTGACTTACTTTAGCCAATGATTAACAGATGTGACCTAAGTAGAGGCTTGAAATATGGTTAGGCACTTATGTTTTTCCTCTTGTGCTTATGTCGCAACCATGAGAACAAAGCCCAGCTAGTTGCTTCCCTCCAGTTGGGCACCTTAAATGAGACATGAGAAGCAGAGCTGCCCTGATTCACAGACACAGAACAATTATAGCCAATTCTCATGTTCATGAGAGAAAAATAAATGTTCAGTGTTGTCTGTTTGTCATAGAGATTTTGCGGTTGTGTACTGCCTAGCAAAATGTGACTGATACGGCTTTCTAGTCCTCAAGTGTTGCAATAACAAAATATTTGATAACATAAAGTGTGCTATAACCTGGTAAAGGTTGACAAAAGATAAGTACATTTCAATCAGGAGGGGAAAAAAAACACTTTCATATAGGAGGTAAAATTATGGTTTCAAATTTGAGCTATCCTTCTTGGGAAATATATGGATAGATATCTTGTTTGAAATTTACTTCACAGAGGGAGAGGTGGACTTAGCAGGTCTAGGGTGTTCACATCCTACACATTCCAAAGAAAGGTTTGGTCCTTGACTTGCTCCTGGAAGATAACCCAGTCTTTAGAATTTTCTGCCTCAAGAGTGTCTTCATTTATATGGGTCCTTGGACCATGGCAAATAGTTTATGTTAACAATGTAATCTATGGTAGGGTCTTGAGCCACATGGTACTGGCTGGTCCTTTAGAGGGGCTGGAGACTAAGGTCAACCACATGGGCACTCCATGCCTACATGACTAACTCCAAATAAAATCCTAGACACCAAGTCTTAGGTGAGCTTCCCTGGTTGACAATGCTTGTATGCGTTGTCATATATTGTAACTGGAAGAATTTTAGGTGCTGTTGTCAGACTTCACTGGGAAAGGTCAACTAGAAGCCTGCACCTAATCTAGAACCCTGCACCTAATCTACCCTGGACTTTGCTTTATGTGCCTTTCATTTTTGCTGATTTTAATCTATATTCTTTCACTGTAATAAACCATAACCAGGAATATAACATATTCTTCTGAGTTCCATGAGCTCTTCTAGAAAATCATAGGGCACCTGGCTGGCTCAATTGATAGAGCATGTGACTCTTGATCTCAGGGTCCTAAGTTGAAGCCCCCTGTTGGGTGTAAAGCTTATATGGTAAAGAGATAGATAAATAGATAGATAGATAGATAGATAGATAGATAGATAGATAGATAGATAGACAGACAGACAGGAAATCACTGGACCTGTGGGCAATCATAGGGACCCCTGACAATAATGTTATTGTCCCCATAAATTCTTGGAACTCAGATTATTCACCAGGCAAAAAAAAAAAAAAGAGAGAGAGAGAGAGAGCAGCAAATATATCATATAGGTATGGTTACTAGTCTCCCTGAGGGTGTTGCCATTTCTCTAGGGAATCCCCCTAAGTACCCAAAAGAGTCTTGATAGTCAGGCCCTCCTTTCATTTTAAAATATTGGTTCTGAGTAGAGTATACTTCTGGATTCAAGACTGTCCTGGAGTGGATGGCCTCTGGCATGACATTAGAGACATCTGGTTCTCCAAATGACTGCTATGAAATCTGAGAAACCTAAACTGAGTAAAACTACCGCTTTATTCCCCCAAATGAGAGCAATGTTTGAATAGCATTTGGATTATAAAACATTTGATCATTCATTATTTTGATAGGTGGGAGTGAGGAGTAGGAGAGAAAAAATTTCTTCTTGGAAAAAGTCCAGTCCTTGGATCAAAAAATGCCATGATAAGGGCCTGCAAATTGGGGAAAAAAGATCACGGACTCAAAATTGCATATTCTGGAAGGCAAGAGACTGAAGGGCAAGGCTCTCAAAATTGTAATGGCATAGATTCTTTCTTTTTTTTTTTTATTCTTTGCCCAAGGGGTACAGGTCTGTGAATCATCAGGCTTACATCTTTCACAGCATTCACCAAAGCACAAACCCTCCCCAATGTCCATAACCCATCCACCCTATCCCTACCCTCCCACCCCCCAGTAACCCTCAGTTTGTTTTGTGAGATTAGGAGTCTCTTATGGTTTGTCTCCTTCCCCATCCCATCTTGTTTCATTATTTTTCCCTCCCTACCCCCCACGACCCCCCACCCTGACCCTCAAGTTCCTCATATCAGAGAGATCATATGATAATTGTCTTTCTCTGATTGACTTATTTCGCTCAGCATAATACCCTCCAGTTCCATCCATGTCGTTGCAAACGGCAAGATTTCGTTTCTTTTGATAGCTGCATAGTATTCCATTGTATATATATACCACATCTTCTTTATCCATTCATCTGTTGATGGACATCTAGGTTCTTTCCATAGTTTGGCTTATTGTGGACATTGCTGCTATAAACATTCGGTGCACGTGCCCCTGAGGATCACTACCTTTGAGTCTTCAGGATAAATACCCAGTAGTGCGATTGCTGGGTCGTAGGGTAGCTCCATTTTCAACTTTTTGAGGAATCTCCATACTGTTTTCCAGAGTGGCTGCACCAGCTTGCATTCCCACCAACAGTGTAGGAGGGTTCCCCTTTCTCCGCAACCTCGCCAACATCTGTCATTTCCTGACTTGTTGATTTTAGCCATTCTGACTGGTGTAAGGTGGTATCTCGCTGTGGTTTTGATTTGTATTTCTCTGATGCCGAGTGATGTTGAGCACTTTCTCATGTGTCTGTTGGCCATTTGGATGTCTTCTTTGGAGAAATGTCTGTTCATGTCTTCTGCCCATTTCTTGACTGGGTTATTTGTTTTATGGGTGTTGAGTTTGAGAAGCTCTTTATAGATTTTAGATACTAGCCCTTTATCTGATATGTCATTTGATTATTTCTAACACAGAATTATACACAGTTCTACTATCAAAATAATTGGAGCAAATAATATGTATAAAAAACTATGTGTAGTCCTTATAGCCTAAAATATTCACTATCTGATCTTCTGCATAAATAGTTTGCCAACCCTTATTTTAGAAGAACAGTGCATATTCCTGGTAAGAATGGCAGGCTACTAGAATGTAGCACGAGAGGATTTCTACGATTCAAATATTATGTTTCTTCATCTGAAAGCTGGTTACACTAGTGTGCCCAATGAAAAATCATCCAGCTGTATACCTGTGATGTATATGCTTTTCTATATGTATATTACATTTCAATTAAAAGTATATATGTACATAAATGTGTGCATATACCTGTGTGTATGAAGTATCTCTATGTATATAAAGCATAGATAGGTAAATCTATCTATCTACCAACTCTATTACCACTTTATTCTAAGCCACCTGCATCTTTTACTTGGATTTTATAATAACTTCCTATCACTGATTCTCCCCACAACAGTCAAACAACTCAACAAATATATTCAGAGTTTCCTGATACCCCAAATAATTTCTGAAGAGTTTACTGTGACCTATGTCCCCTAACCTTCTCTAACCTCTCCGGTTACTCTTCTCTTCTTGCTCATTTTAATCCATCTGGAAGGTCCTCCTTGCTTATTTATCCTTACAAACACAAAACAGTGTGTATCTACATGAGGACCTTTGGATCTCTGTATCTACTACTTTTTCCATCTGGCATTCTCTCTCCCTAAATATTTTCATGGCTTACCCTCCTCATTTTATTTTTGTCTCCATTCAAATGTCACCTTACCAAAAAGGACAAATAGAAGAATATTACTCCCCTGCACAATTACACTCTTTCCCTTTACCCTGCTTTATTTTAAATAGAACTTACTTCTACATCCATAACATATTTTTATCATCTGCCTCTCCTGTGAGAATGCAAATAACACGATATCCATGACTTTGTCAGTTTTACTCACTGCTTTCTTCAATATCAAGAATAGTACCTCAGACATAGTAGGTGATCAATAGTTATTTGCTTAATGAAGTATGAGTTTGGATGTGTTCATGTAGTAAAGATATCTAAAAACAATAAGAGTTTGGAGATCTTAATCTCTCTCTCTTTTTAAATAGATACCTGCCTCTGCAGAACATAGGTCCCACCTATGGATTATATGGCTTCTGAAAACCAATAATCTTGGGTGAAACACTGACTCTGCCAATTCCTGGCTGGGTGATCATGGTAAGTCTTAATTTCCTTGGCTATAAATTGGAGATAATTGTAGCAGCTACTTCATGATGTGGTTGGAACAGGGAAATCATATGAGCAAATCCATGTAAATTACCTGGTTTAGACTTGGCACAAGTAAGCACTAAACATGTACTAACCATTTATTATTAACATTATTAGGATTTCTCTAGTGCCCATGGGGTATTTGTGAATGCTTACACTCACAGTATTGGGAAAGACAGTGAAAGTTCTTTATAACTAGGTCTAGATAACTGGAAAATGTTATTGACTGATAAGTGTATTTACGATGGAAGATAATAAGGCAAAAAATACTGGCTTGCACATTCATATTCCAGCCTGAAGCAGTAAACTACAACAAAATAAACCAAGGTCAATTCTGATGGAGGGGTAGAATTTAAGGGAAATAAAGATTAATAATTAACAGAGATCAAAGGAGAGCTGGAAAGAGGACTGAAATAGAGAAGCAGCAGGTCGGCCAGGAAAAACAGACTTCAGCTAAGAAGAAAGAGAAGGAAATATCAGGATGGTCAGAAAGCTGTCATCAACTACTAGTGGAACCAGGTGAAAGGAAGAAGCTGGACTGGGTAGGTACAGAAGTTAAAGTACTTCGTTTGGAGATTGACTGAATCAATATTTTGTTGATGACTCTTAAAGAAAGTTAGTACTATTTACTCAACTCTAGGCAATGAAAAGAGGGTTAAAAGGAAAGGGAGGGGGAGCTTCTCACACTTGTGACCAGATTCCACTATAATCTTAGTGCAACCCCTCTTTCAAGGAAATTTATTGACAACTAACTGTCCAAAAAATTGCACTGAATAAAAATTCCAGTATTGATAATAGATACACATAAAACATATGTGTATCTATAAAATGTACAGAATTCCTAAAATTACTAATTTAACTTAAAACAGTTGTTTTAGGGAGGTACACAATTATTACATTATCAAGGAACACTCGATTTTCTAAAATAATGTTATATTTGCCCAAACATTTCAAAACCTGTCTTCCTTGAACTTGTTAACATTTCAGGATAAAGTTAGTTTTGGAGAAAAATTTATTTTTCATAAAACCAGGAAGAAAAATGACAATAAAAGTTAAAATATTGTGCACTGATAATGTGTGAGATGCCTAATAAAATATACTTAAAAAAATCATTTATGCTTCTTGCCACCATGTAAATATTCCATTTATGTAGTAAAAAATATACTTCCTTAAATATAAAGATATTTATATAAAGAGATATTATTTCAGCATCATAAATGCTGAATTCCCCACCTGTCATTCAGTTATTGAATAATTTTATATAAAAAGAGCCAATTATCTAATGTGGAACTCATTTTCTTCTCAAAGTAATTTTCCATCCTATTAGTTTTATATCACAAGTGATGTAGAACATGCTTCAGACACTATATATCATTTCCCAGTATAGTTTATAAAACTCAAACTAACAGAAATTATTCAAATATTGGTTAATTTGTAACTTATTTGAAGGCTGGAATATATTTTCCAGTTCAACTACAAACTATGTTCTACAAAAACTCCTTTCAAATCTAGTTGACTTGACCAAAAAACAAAACAAAACAAACAAACCAAAAAACAAACCAAAGACCAATTTGCAGTTTTCTCTTCTGAAACAAAATGTGAATCCGAAGCTAATAAATACATCCATAAAAATATGAAGATCTACCCAGATAACACCAAGTACAAAAACTTTGTTTCAGTTTTCAACTGTGTTAGAGGTTAACCTATAGCCTACATGACATTATATAAGCAGTAGCCTATCTGTCCTATATTTTCTCATATTCTGCACATGGAATGAATTTAATAATTATTCCAAAACTCACTCTTAAGAGTATAATAGTTTTCATCTCTGCCTCTCTCTTACACACAAACACAACACACACACAGAGTTGTACATACACTTAAACAGTTATATTAAGAAAGATATCTGGAAAAAGGTCCATTTCATACAAAGCTAAAAATCAAAACCACTCTAATAGCAAAAGTGTTTATCAGCTGATGTGGATTTATCACCACTGGCTGCAGTCATAAAACTTAACACAGATAACCATTTTCTGAACACAAACATCAGACTCATCAACCAAAACATTCTTGGTCCAAAGTACATCTGAATAGATCTTTCTCAAGTCTCCAGCACAGGCAAGGTTTGTGACTTCTAATAGCACAGCAACTGATAGTCAGGGTTAGTGCGCAAAAGGTTTAAGGTCTCTGCATTTTTATCAGAAGTCCACATATCTATTATAACAACACACTGTGAAGAAAACCAGAAAAGAGTTCTACCTGAATTTGCCTTCGTGATTTAAAGTGCTACCAGAAAGTATGTTTTAGCAAAGAACTGAACGCTGAACTCTCTGATCTATTCATTTTAATTTATACATTCTCAACAAGAGCTAAATCTAGCATTAATTCACTGGATTTGTTTTGTATAAACATTTTTTTCAATTACATATAATATTTATGGTGACCTTCAAGGTGCATTTCCATTAGGAGGCATTATGGTGTTTATAGACATATAGGTGTGTATAGACATGATCGTGAACTGTCAAATTATTTCCATGAATATTTGGTCGTAAGTGTTCATATGGACTAGAATAAAGAAAATTTATGTATTCCCCTATCTGAATTAGATCAGGCTATAGGGAAATTCAAAAGTTGTCAATAGCCATTACAGTGGTTATTAGGCCTGCTGATATTTTACCATTGTTATTAACATTTAGATAGTACTCTAGTTCCTAACACAAAACATAGTCCTAGTACAATTGTTAAGCAAATGAGTTGCATTATACCTCACTTAACAAAGAAAACTGATGCTCATCTCTTTTGTTGCTATTGTTTAAGGTGAAACTGTCATAGTATCTAAAATAGTTTAACCAGATGTGAAGATGATAAAAAATTTCACATGAAAATATCATGCCTTATCTACAGTTAGTCATTACATATTCACTATATAATAAAATCATCTGTTATACCTCAGCTGGGGAGTAATAAATGGAAAGAGAATGTCATCTCTCCTGTCCACCACTACACCCCATGAGGGTTTCTCACACATCTCACCCTATATGTAAATGTATTCTGACCTGTTCTGCCACGCTAAAAACACATATGAGCAAAAATGAGGTTTCTTAATACTGTCCCTTACTTCCCACCTGGTCATGTACAGTTTAATGTGTCAAATTCCAAACAAATAGACTTGCTTCTCATTTATCTTTAACAATTCGTTCTCCTTTATGAGTCATGAATTGAAACTAGAGAAGTTTACCTAAAAAAGTGTTACAGATTGCCCAGAAACCCAAATCTTCACTCTGGACTTGAAAAATGGGTATTTTGTTAGACACAGTCCAAACAAACAAACAAAAAAAAGTAAAAAAAGAAAAGAAAAGAAAAGAAAAGAAAAGAAAAGAAAAGAAAAGAAAAGAAAAGAAAAGAAAAGAAAAGAAACAGAAGCCTAAATTTGGGGAAAAGGGTATATTCCAAGATAAAACTGAAACTAGAAAGGAGAGGGTCGGGCGCCTGGGTGGCTCAGTGGGTTAAAGCCGCTGCCTTCGGCTCAGGTCATGATCCCAGGGTCCTGGGATCGAGGCCCACATCGGGCTCTCTGCTCAGCAGGGAGCCTGCTTCCTCCTCTC
>LNAC01000068.1:1171632-1189999 GCA_002007465.1 Ailurus styani | reverse complement strand
GGAGGAGGAGGAGGGGGAGGAGGAGGAGGAAGAAGAAGAAGAAGAAGAAGAAGAAGAAGAAGAAGAAGAAGAAGAAGAAGAAGGAGAAGTGGTGTCCTTGACCCATAGAATTCTCTCTGCCAGCATATAAAAGGTATTAGGTAGCTTTTATATTTTCATGTGGAAAAATGTTTCAACATAAACAAAGCCCTAACAACTGCCCTTGTGATTGATCAAGGGTGGAAGTCAGCTATTCTTTTTTTTTTTTTAAGATTTTATTTATTTATTTCACAGACGGAGAGAGATCACAAGTAGGCTGAGAGGCAGGCAGAGAGAGGAGGAAGCAGGCTCTCTGCTGAGCAGAGAACCCGATGCGGGACTCCATCCCAGGACCCTGAGATCACGACCCGAGCCGAAGGCAGAGGCTCTAACCCACTGAGCCACCCAGGTGCCCGAAGTCAGCTATTCTTTAAAAAAAGGAAAATAAGTTAAAAGAAATCCGAATTAGGAAAGGTTTCCAATTGATAACATAATTATTATTTGTATTCTTCTATTTGACAGTACCACATTAGATCAATTACTAAATTTGTTATCATGATATATTCCATGCTATATCTGTCTCAGGAAAATGACACTGATATACTCACCTTCCTTGAGAATGAAGCTTCTATAACTTTCCTTTAAAGGTGTCTTGAGATTTTACTTCTTTGTGTTTTATGATATGTCTTTACTTTTTGTAATTTCATTTTGTCAAAACATCATGTTATCATTTATGCTGAAAGACAGGATATTATGAAGATAAAAATCTACCAAGGACTATCCACCAATCGTTTTTGATACAGAAGATTTAAAGATTTAGAACACAAAATAAACAAACCTTCCTAAGGACATATCAATACATCAAAAAACATGAACAGTTTACATTTGTAGGAAATTAAAAACACTTTCAGTTGAACGCAGAAAAATTTAACTTTGGACCATAATAAAGATTTCATATCCTAGCCATAATCATAGAAGGTAGTAATAGTTGATAACCATTTTCAAGAATAAAAGCAGCTTCTGTGAATACAGGACCAAAAATCTAACAAATAAACAAGTAAACTTGGGACAGATTACCCATGCAGTATCTACCCCTGAAGTTTTCACCTTACAACTGAGATGGTATTTCACTGATAAAGCTTAAACACAGTAATATTAAAAAATATATATATATAAGTACTTCATAAAGAAAGTCACTAAGAAAAAAATTCAGCATTAAGTTTTAAGGATGATTTCTGAAAATTTTCTGAAGCCAATACATATTTTTTCATAAAAGAATATTCAGAAAGAAAACATAAGTTGATGATAAAGATGAACTAATACTAATGAAAGTTTTTTTCTTAAATCCCCATCAGGTAAACTCTTATTTTAAAGAGCTACCACAATACTTTAAGGTAAAGACATTATCAAATATTCTGTATGTGATTTTCAGGAAACATACCCTTCATTACAGTGTGCTAAGTCAGTATACCAACAGTCCAAAGATATATATGTAAAATTTATAAAAGGTTTTCCTAGTACCCAAATCACAACAAATGAATTGCTAAAACATATCTGACTTTCAACATGTCATAACCCTAGTGTTCATTTCCATTTTCTCTCTCAGGCAGGGAGCTGGCTCATAACCCTTGTTTTTCACAACCACAAGTTCTTCTTTATCCCTAAATAACCAAATCCTCAAGAGAGCAGCAGAGAGAGGGAGAAGACAATTTATTTAGAGAACTATTATGTGAGGAAGAAAACAAGTTGCCATTTCCAATTTGGAACATAATTAGGGAGACAATAGCCGCCTGACTGATGCTCTTTGTTCCCTTTGGATATTTATGTAGGACAGTAATTGGAGTGTATTTTCCTGTTTCATTTCACATTGTCTAGAAAAGGGTTTTCTCATGCTCCATGACTTTCTAGTTAGTTTCAGAAGAAAACATCTTGCAGCTACTGCTCTGTGCCATGTACCTTCTGGACATTGTCAGCTGCCCAAAACCTTTTATTTATTTTTTTAAATTCTAATAAACAGCAGAATTAACAGGATTGCTAGAAGGAAAAGGTGGTGACAGGATTTGAGTGACTGAAGGCTTTCTATCTACTACTGGAGAACACTGGGAAAATCAGCCATTCTTTTTTTGAAAATTTGACATAGATATTTGCAAAATTCAACTGATACAAATATGTGTGTATACCAAATATACCAAAGGATTTGTTCTATGATAATATCAAATGAAAGCTGGATTAGGAACCATTACATTTCCAAGGAGATCTTTTCAAGTGTAGAGCAGGGCAGCTACTTCCTTTCCCTGTATATGCAGAGAAAAATATGTCTTCCTCATCGCTGGCATACAGACTGTCTAGCTACCCACATGGGAGAAATTCCCATCGACTCTCATCATGTTTCCCTAGTGATAAGCTGTGGGCAAGAGGGGCGGACATATTTATTATTCACTGTGAAGTAATTACTAAGACATGTACGATCCAAACCATCTCATATGCATAGTCAGGATAAAAATTTGAAAGGTAGGTATTAAAAACCTACCTTATATCTTCAGTAACCACTATGGTTACTTTATCTATGGTAACCACTATTCTCAATTTTTATAAGATAAAGTTAGAATTCAAAACTTAAGTATTTAAGCCAAGTAACACAGCTATTAAGAACTAAGACTGACCCTTTTGGGTGTCTCCTCATTTATTTCGTTGCAATATATTTCTCCCAGGTAAGTCACTGCATTAATCTGATCTATACACCCTCATTTTGAAGAATCAATAATACTTTGGATTCTTTGAAATGGTGTCAATTTTTAAAGATATATGATACTTTGAGAAGATATCTACAAGCACCTGGAACAGGGCTAGGCATATGCTGACCAATGGACCAGTTCAGACCATCTTTGTAAGCCTCAGGAAAGAAAATGGGAACTTCCAAATATTATGCAGACAAATCATCACCACAGTGATTTACTAACCCACCATGCCTACATAATCCCGACGGCAATGACATTTTATAAAAAGTTATATGCTATATAATAAACCTTAATGTAATCAGAAACATATTAAGCCTGTTCAATATCCTTCTATTTTCTAGGCTGCATTAAATGTTAAGGTCATTTTCCAGTAAGTTTTGCTTTTCCAAGTATTGGACAACTTTTGAACCTTAAAACTTGATACTGTATTTATTTTCAGATTTAATAGTGGATATATTATTCAGAATAGGATTTGTTAGCCTGCAGTAATAAAAACCCCTAAGTGTCATTTGGTTAACACAGTAAAAGTTTCTGTATTTCTTCCACACATTTTTCATTTTTACTGAAATATATATAACATACAACATTGTGCAAGTTTAAGGTGTATAACATGTTGATTTGATATATTAATATATTGCAATATGACTGCCATTATAGCATTAGCTAGCACCTCTATCATGTCACATAATTATTTTTGTGGTGAAACTAATTAGGATCTAATCTGTCAGCAAAGTTGATATTTATAATATTGCTGTCTATAATCATTAACTTGGCTTTTTCCCACACATTTTTTAAAAAGATTCATCTTAGAGAGAGAATGACTGGGAGGGGCAGAGGGAGAGAGAATCCCAAGCAGACTTCACGCCAAGTGTGGAGTCCAACATGGGGCTCGATCCCATGACCCTGAGAGCACAACCCCACCCAAAACCAAGAATTGGATGCTTAACCAACTGCATCACCCAAGTGCACCTTTCCCATGCATTTTTTTGCCCATTAGAGCCTAGGTAGAGGTTCTGTTACTCATCACCCTCATAAAAGAGCTAGTATTTGTAACACTGTAACATGGTAACCCTGCCAGTAAGTATGGTAGAGAGAGAGAGAGAATGGCAAATCTTGCACTGACCTTTAAAGCTTACAAGTATGTCATTTCTGCTCATATTTCATTGTTCAAAACAAGTCACATGACCATAGATATATATATCTCTCTCTCTCCCTCTCTCTCTCTCTCTATAAAGCATGGAGGAAAACAATCTTACTCCTTGTTCAGGTGGACCAGAAACATTTGAAAAGAAGCTCTAATGACTAAAAAGCCTGCTTTATGGTTACAGAATAAGTGGTTCACTCTCCTTCCTGCATGCAAATACATTAACCAACCCCAAAGGAAATGACCCATGTGATCACAGTTTCAAACTCAAAGTTCAGAATCTCTGGATAATGGTTGATGTCTCTTCATCAGATCTACTTACAGACCTTCTCAATCAATATGAAGTAAACAGACAAGCCTACCACCTTACTTTCTAACATATCTTCATTCTTCTAACCTAAGTTTATTCTTCTGACCCTGTTATTTGGCCTTTAAGTTACAGGATATAAAAGAGGGATTAGCGGGGCACCTGGGTGGCTCAGTCAGTTAGGCATCTGACTTTCGGCTCAGGTCAAAATCTTGGGGTTGTGGTATCAAGCCACGCACAGGGCTCTGCACTGGACATGGAACCTGCTTGAGATTCTCTTTCTTCTTCTCCCTCTGCCCTTCCCTGACCTTCCTGCTTGTGAGTGTGCTCTCTCTCTATATATAAAATAAAATAAAATAAAAAGAGGGATTTGACTTGGCTAGTAAAGGTCTGAATATTGTCTAGAGATGGGTATCATGCACATGGGACTTATTCTAGAGAAATTGATCATGGCTTGTCATATGAGGACTATGCATGTATATGTAATAAAATCATGCTTTGGTGGTTGTGGTGAGGGTGGTGGTCAGAAGTTTAAATAGGGGTAAAAGAATATTGTAGGATAATGAGATGACTGAACTGTGCTAGAATAACTATTGTCAACATCACTGCCATTACCTTCAGTAACATTCTCAGCACTGTAGAAGAGACTAGTAACTCCTTCCCCAGAATCCTTCTTCCTGCATGATTTCCTGTAGGGTTAGATTCTGCCACTGGCAGTTACTTATGTGAGCTTTGGAAAATGAAAGGAATGAAACTATTATTCACTGGCAGCATATCATGCTCGACACATGCACAGATATCAGATGTGACGTCTGTAGGAACTTTGGGGTGAACTTTTGCAAAGTATCCACTTAAGTGTTCCAAGAAACTGTGAGAACTGATGAGGCCTCTTGGGAATCACTCACTTTGGTGCAGCTGGCTAAGCTAGACACGTGGACGCACCCGAGTCCTGTAGCAGCTCCAATGGAAGCTCTGAGATCCACCATTTCTACTCTGCAAGCTAAGTGAGTTCCTGCCTTTCCTTCCCTGGTGTCCCACAGTTATGGATGCCTCTCATTCTGTTATCAAAGACATAGAGAGTGGCTTCTGTTCTCTTAAACACTGATGTTCCAAGTAATACTGAGTATCATGGGGAAGACATCTGACAACTACCACAGATTATATTCTGTTACTTATTAATAAGTAGATTTTTTAAATTGTATATTTGAATATCTATAAGAAACTTGCAAGTGTTACAGTGACAACAAAAATGCAGACATATATTTTTGTTCATGTTGTCACTAATTTTTCAAGTTTCAGTTACCAATAGTATTATATTATCAGGAAAAATATTTTTAAAGAAACCAATCTAAAATTTCTCATTGAACTTCTAACTACAATCTCATAAAAAAGGAAAATAGAGATTTTTTTTTGCTTTTAATTTAAATTCATTTGAAATTTGGACAGAAGTAACTTACGTTTTTATAATAATTACTTGGATACTGATATTTTTTGTTTCAAACCAAAATAAAATCTGCAAAGAATGGCAAAAAACTCCACTTATAAGCATAAGGAATCATAGATGACAGGCATGCAGTTTCAAATTATCCACCATCTTTCACAAATGACATGTCTGAAAATCTAACAAGTAGCTCTCACCTCTAACAGACTATCACGTCCCTATTTAGTTTCTTATTTGTCTCTGTCAGCCTGATCCATGGGTTTAGTCCCCAAGTCATCAAGATGAGACTTGGCATTGATCACTGTAATTTATGATGCTTTGAAAGATCACACCTGATTAATGGCACAGCCACACTTTATGTATTTTCATAGCTATACTCATTCACACTCAGTGCTGGTAGCATGTTGAAATTGTGCGAGGACTTTTAGATAAACTGGAAATTGGCATAAATCCTGGGGTCTCTATCCCTTTATGATTAAAAAGCTGCCACATCCCCTCAAGGAGTACCAACAGTTTGAAGCACATTTTGTCCAATTAAAGGATTCATTTTAGCCTAAAATGCAACCTAAAAGTTAACACATAAGACATTTTAAAATCATTAGACCCCTAAAAATTTTAAAACCATTGTCACTCTTTCAAGGCTCTTACCCACCAGTCCAACACTTTGTCCTTTCTCTTCCTATCCAAGCTCTCTATTAATAGATTTGGCATCCTTGAGCCTCAGTTTCCTCATGTGCAAAACAGGGGTAAATAACATGTGCATCTTTGAGAGGGTTATTTTGAGTGTAAACAGGGTACTCATGTAAGCTACATAGTCCTCCGGAGCTAGGCATCTAATAGCTATCAACAAATGTTTCCTCAATCAAATAGTATATAGTAATATAAACATCAAATGAAGATTAAAATAAATAACATAATAGTGATTAAAAGTTATAAAACTGTTTTCCAACCTTCCCTATGTCAATTTCAGATTTTTGCAGGGGGGTGGTTCAGTTTAAGAATCCAAATTATTTCATGGATCTCTTATTGCATCAGTAACTCTAGAGTTAAGTGATCACATCCACAACTCTCCTAGGTGGTCTTTTTCCCCCAACAACTTAACTTTGGACTAAACTTTGCTTAGTCTCATAACATCTAAGGAGATCACAATCCAGGGTGGTATGGCTCTAGGCAAATGAATGCAAAAACAAAATATCTAATGAGAAACAAAGTAAAAATCAGTTAAGTGAATGTGAACAAAATTCTTGGAAGTGATATCCACATTCCTTGAGATTCCTTTTTATTTTAACAATATTGGTTCCCTCATTGATGTGTGTCTAGATAAAGTCTTCCTTCCTTAAATCATCACTTCCCACAGTAGTATGTAGACCTCCCAGGTATCCCACATATGGGAAATTTGAAGTCTATGCTCACCTGTCTTCCCTGCTACATTCCACAAAATATGAGCTCACCCTCCACAGCTGTCAGGAGCTTTTGAAGTTCTCTTCATGTATCCTGTCATGCTATTAAATCATTTTTCCATGTTACTTTTCCTTATATAAACTATACTGTTTTGCCTGTAAAACTGCCAAAAACACAAAGGAATGTCTAAACAAAATTCAAAGATCCTTATTTTTATCATACAGAAACTTCTTCAAGTCCTTCTGAAGTTTACAACTTAAAAACTGAGGTGGGAATTTGCACCTGCAACAGTGCCTAAGTTTCACACTTGGAATATTTATTTTAAGGTATCCCTCCCTTACTCAGATCAGAGATTTATATTTTTCCACAAATAATTTCTGAGCCTTGTCATCTGACTTATTTTTGATAACAGAAAACAGTTTACTAGACCCTGTGGATAAAGCAGCAAAAAGGGAAACAGATGGTAATTAAAAGTGGAATTCACAAGGACAATATGGGAAATTAAAAGCAAAACATTTCTGATTCATAACTTATCTTGATCATGTTCACAAAGGGCTAAAAATGCAAATAACTGGAGATTAGATAAGAGGTGTTCTAGACTTGAGTGCTAACCTAAGACAGGTTTAGAACTCCATCCTTCTAAAAAGTGTACGTGTGTTTTAAATGAACAGTATTTTTTCTTCACTCATGTAAACAAAGCAAAAACAAAGAAATTTTGCTATGGGGGTGCCTGCGTAGCTCAGTGGGTTAAGTGTCTGATTCTCAATTTTGGCTCAGGTCATGACCTCACGGTTGTGAGATGGAGCCCTGCATCAGGCTCTGCACTCAGCAGGGAGTCTGCTAGAGAATCTTCTCCCCTCTCCCTCTGTTCCTCCTCCCACTCTCTGTCTCTCTTTCAACTCTCGCTCTCTCTAAATAAATAAATCTTCAAAAAAATTTTTTTGTTCTGCTTTTTGTCAATGATTATAGATCCCATCCCTAAAACCAGAGCCTGCCTAATTCAACACTATTTAGTACACGGTTTATATCCAAAATTTTTCTAACAGGAGTCATCATGGTAGAAAGAAAAAACAAAACAAAGAATATAAATTTAGTTTATGGACAGACTTGGGTTCCAATTTTTATGTTAACCATGTACCTACAATCCTCGTTCTCTTCATCTTAATGAAAATAATGATTACCTTGCAGGGTTAGGGTTTTTGGGAAAAAAGAAACACTCAGTAAATGTTATTTTCCTTTTGTCGGCATTTCCTGGCTCCTCCCTCTCTAGAGCACTCTTCCTCCACTGCTGGTTTGTCTATTATTCTATCCTCTGACTGCATTACTCAGGTATTTTAAAACTGCAATTCTCAAAATAGCATTCTGAGGTAGGTAATTTTATCTCCATTTTCAGAGGAGGAAATGGGAGCATAGAGAGGTATATCAATCAAGGTCCAGTCAGGAAAATAAATACCATTCCAGATATTTCAAACAGAGGGACTGTAACCTGGGAAACGGTTTACATGGGTGACGGAAAAGTGGAAAGAGCTCTCAGGGGTAACTGAGGGAACCCAGGAATTAGCAAAAGCAGGGAATGTACTTTGTCCCTACCAGTGCTGGAGGATAAGAGGAAGGAAACCCAGAACTAGAGCCATCCTTGGGGGGCGGGGTGGCTATCTCAGGTAGATCTTAAGAGGAAACTGAAGCCACCAGAATAAACAGGCACTGCTGAAGGTACTGCTTAAGTTAGAACAGACAAGTATACTTACATTCTTGAGGTCAGATGGCCAGTAAACAGAAGATTTAAGACTAGAATCCAGACATTTCCAACACCTTTATTATGAAATAAATGTCATATGTGAAAATGCCTATAATCATAGTTAATGTACTATAATACTATTTTATATTGAAGAGAACTTTTGGAACTCCCTTCAAGAAAGAAATCAGAAAGAATCCTTGGCTCTAGAACATACCTACTACTGTTTCCTTAAGTGATTCCATTTATTCTAATGGTTCTGGATCAAAAGTGGACGTTCAGTAAAGATTTGTTACAGCAAGGGATTCCAATGGGTTTTTGCCATAGCTTTCACTGTATCTTTTCAACCAACTGATGACCATGAAATTTCATTTCCAAAGAGAAAATCAGAAGACTAGACAAAATACATTTAGGTAGTAGTTTGAGATTTTTTGATCTTTTTAAAATCTTATTTATATAATTGAATTAAATTTGGGGGGGAAGTGTTAAGCAGGAATATTTGAAGCAATAGATAATAAGACTGGACTTCTGAAATGTGGTTCATACCCGTCTTATTTCCTAAGCCAAAATCCTGGGGTAACAAGTTAAAGGGATTTGCAATGAAAGATACTCAATGCACTGTATATCAATTTTTCATACATTTCAATTGGCAGAACAACTAGCAAACATTCAATGAGTGGTCTTTATTCCCACAAAGTAGAAAATTTATAATGAATGGAAAAATACTCACAACAGCCCAGTACAAGAATGCTTACGTGCAGATAAGTTTTCAAAGTATTTTTTGAAACCGCTGACTAAACTATCCCAAACTACAGTTGATCTTCCACCAAGCTATAAAGGGCTGTGCTTGAACTCCATTTCACAGTTTTTGAGTTTCATATTCTTTAGGCGAGCACAATTCATACTCATTACTATGCTTGGAAAGATCCATGTCAGAACTATTACACAAACAAAGAACACACCAGCACACATTATCCTAATATGCTACCGTGTTTAATAAGGGAAAAAAAGGGATGAAGAAGAAAAGTCATACAATTTCTTAAAGTTCTATATGGTATACCACTGTGATTTGTATATGGACAATTTTATTTATTTATTTTTTTTTTTAAAGATTTTATTTATTTATTTCACAGAGGGAGAGAGATCACAAGGAGGCAGAGAGGCAGGCAGAGAGAGAGAGGGGGAAGCAGGCTCCCTGCCGAGCTGGGAGCCCGATGCGGGCCTCGATCCCAGGACCCTGAGATCATGACCTGAGCCGAAAGCAGAGGCTTTAACCCACTGAGCCACCCAGGCGCCCATGTATATGGACAATTTTTAAGCATTTGTATTTTCAGGCTTTGAAAACCAGTAAGTATTAATATTTTTAGATATCTGAAGTGTGACCAACTCCTCTCGTTTTTCCAACTAATGTGTTGGAAAAACAAAGGATATTCTGTTCTGTATACTTTATAAATGATGAAAGCAACTGGATTTTGTATAAAAGTAAAGTAGCTGTTTAAACTGAGCTGTGATAAAAGGGTAGACAAAACTAGGACAAGTAAATAGTAAATGGTCCCTTTTACGTATAAACACAAGTGACCATGACATATAATCATGTGCATTAAGATAGCAAAATTTCAATGTATTAATTTCTTTCTAGAAATATAGGTATAATTTTCCTCACAATAAGTTGGCTAAAATATCATTCTTGACACTATGAAATTCTACAACTAAGTATGTAGGCAGTTAGCCTTGAAGCAACATGTAAGAGTTAATTAAGGACAAAATTAATGGAAAAATCCCTGGATTCAGATCAGTAGAGAGAAGAAAAAAATAGATGATTAGGTTTGGCATAACATACAATAGGGCCTAGAAAATGCTGAACAAGGTAAAATTAACTCCTTCCTTGTCAAGGAAGATGATACCAAAAAGCAAAGAAAACACAAAATTATGTAATTATTGTAACACAAATCAACAAGTGCACAACAAGTAACATCTGTATCATTACATAATATTTGCAGGTCAAAGCCAATTTGGATTTTTAAGGGATGGGAAACAAGGGCTCTTTCCAAGTCAGACTGCAGTTTGAAAAGAGAGTGGGATGAGATGGTCTTAATTAGATGAGATATTTTTTCCATTAGTGCTTGCCCTGTGGTCTTATAATTGTTTTAGGTCTCCCTTTCTACTGGCTAACTTGATTCTCGTAAGATTCAGCTCCACTGTCGTCTCCAGTAGGTAGTTTTACCTGATTGCTCTTCCAGGTAGGGGTATGTCACCACATTTCTAAATGCAGTCTGTAGTGTACTACTATCTTAGCTACTTGTCTGCCTTTCCACCTAAATAGTAAATTCATGGGTAGCAGGAACTACTTTGGGATAACGTCAATACCTAACACAGGAATTGCACATGGATAGTCCCTGAATAAATGTTTGTTAATTAACCATGTGAAAACTCCCTTCATACAAATTGAAATTGGTAAAAAATGGACCTTTCCAATTTGCCAAACTCTGTTCTACAATATTTTCCTGTTTAATGTTGTTTCCCTTTAGCCCCAGCTTTAACATGCTGGTCATTCATGTTAGGAAAATTCCAGCCTCTCAGGATTTTAAATGAGGAGACCAATGTCTATGTAAAGCCATTATCTTTGTCAGTTGTTAAATTTTGAATAATATTAGACTACATATAATTTTAATGGAAAACTATTTTTAAGTATTTTTGTATATATTATATATATAATATATATAAATAATAAACTTGGAATAAACCCCCTAAAAATGAAAAGCAATGGAAAGTATCTCCCTGGGGAAAGAGTCTGCACTATAGAAAAGTTATTCTAATCCTTTAAATTTTATATTGATTATTTACTTCTGAAGTTTGCAATTCTACATTTACATCTATAGGGTTGGATTCTCAAGTATTTGAGATTGCCTGACAAATTAACTGTTTTCTCAAAGAATGCTCTTTTGGCTACTCAGGATAATAATGCTTGGTTTGTTCAATTCCTGGTGATTCCATCATCACATCATTGTGATTGCATCATCACAATGTCACCTTGCCTGTCAGACTCAACAAAGGAGGAATGAGGCACTTAACTGCTTTCTTTCTTACTGGAATTGGCAGCTATTATTAAGAGTTAGTACACATGGTCACAATGAGCCTAGGGAGATGTCTTAGCTTTGGCATATATGCTGTACCTACAAAAAGCACTTTGATCTTCAAATCTGCCAAGCTGGCATCCTGCACAGGCATAGTGTTCCCTAAAAATTTTAAAACAAAAACAAAACCCCACCCATCTGGGACTATTGTCATATAATTTCTATATACTACTGGCTTCAAAGGACTGAAACTTTACCATGTTATTTCAAACATTTCAGAAATGAAAGAGAAGGAAATCTTAGGATGGCTGCCCCACACAGAAGCTCAGCTGGACAATGATAATGCTTCTGAATTTTACCTAGAAACAGGTCATTCTTTCCAAAGCCACAAACTTTCCATTAAGAATATATGAAAAAGGGAATGCTCCCAGTGGGATGTCTCTCTGAACTAGTTATTTAGCTAGTTATAGCCTGCTGAGTACTAGATAGAAATTTTCACACAGATTTTGTTTGTTTAAGGTTGCATCTGAAACTCAGATTTTTGTATCCCTCATTCTTATTGTGTCACAAATATCCATACTTGGTTAGTTAGTTTAAAAGGATGTAGAGTTTAGGGGAGAAAAAGAGAAAAAAAGAAAGGAAAATTGACCACCACATCCAAAAACCTCAGTGTCCATGTCCTAGTAATGATGGTAGTCATTTCTTCACTTTTATGATTATGTGTGTCTATACAGATAGGTAAATACCATTAAGTCAATAAACAACCACAATCATTTCATGACTGGTCTTTCCCAGGAAGTCCTGTAAATGGAATGGTCCACATATTACAATGGGGAGATGTAGAAGGGAAGTGAGAAGGAAGAAATAACACTGGAATCACTGGAAAGATCCCAGGACTAACAGGTCATTTTTCCAGTCTCACCTTGACTGGCAACTAATTGGCTTGGGGTCTTAGATAAAACTCTAAGCTTCTAGATCTATTTCCTCACATATAAAGTGAGGATGATCACTATAATTCTAATCTAATATACTATCATTTGGCAACAAAGAAATGTGAAAACAGGTATTTCTCTCTCTTCATTCTAAGAACGAATGAAATTTAAAGTGGGTAGAAGTGCTCTAAAGTTAATAGCCCTAAATATAAACTATAAACCTGTCACAAACCCACCGGAAAGTTGGTCACTTAGAACTTTATGCATCAGCAAAATAGGTATAACAACAATTTCTACTTCACAAGGCAATGTAACACTGATAGATCAAGTTATGAGCCCTTGATAATATTAAAGCTCAAAAAACTGTTAAACAACATCCATTCTTATGTTTCCAAAATAGCCAAACAACTATCTGATAATTTTTCTTTTCATGTTTTTATCTATACAGAGAAAATGTAATGATCAAGCTAACAAGAGAATTCATTCATTCTGCCTGACACATTACTCATTGTGAGTCAACAACCTAATATTCTGGATTTCTACTTCAGTCTCTGTGAGCTATGACAGCAAGAAACAGCACCTGAATTTGATCAACATTTCAACACTGAAAAAGTAGAATCAGTGTATCTGCCATAAAGCCAGGCTATGGATTATAATGAATTAATTTAAACACTGTTTTGAAGCCATTCTTAGCATTTGACTTCTGTTTTTAATATGTGAATCTTTTTAAACCCTATTCTTTTGATTTTCTAATACAATTCAAACATTATGCAAGAGATTAACCTAGTAGCAAATCATCACTGTAATACATATGTAAATACATATAAATCAATGTCCTACATTACTTTTTAAGGTAGCAAAAAGAAATTACATACATATATATCCCAAAGCCAAGAGTTAAGGATAAAACAACAAACCTATGGGGGCCTGGGTAGCTCAATCAGTTAAGTGGCTGACTCTTGGTTTCAGCTCAGGTCACGATCTCAGGGTCCTGCGATTGAGCCCCACTCAGTGCACAGTCTGCTTGAAATTCATTCCTCCTCCCTCTCCCTCCCTTCTGCTCCTCCCCCCACTCCTGCTCCTGCACTCTCTAATAAATAAACAAATAAAATAAAATCTTTTTTTAAAAAAACCTATACTGTTCAGGTAATGATGGTGTAAATCTAAAAGAATACAAATACTTCAGACAGAATTTTTTTTCATATACGGAAGAATGCACTAATTGGAAAAAGCAGTATAAATTTAGTCTATGTAAATCTATAATTATGCTAAAAATTAAAATTGTAAAACATAAATATCAAAATTGACTGAATTCAAGTTTTACAACATGGTGGGCTGAAATACAGACTTCTACTTCATTCCAAACACGTAAAAAGTGCTGAGTAAAATATAATAATTAAAATAAAGAAAAACATAGCTGACCTTAAGAAAAAGAAAAATGTGCAGGTGTCAAGAACTTGAAGTCAGCAAAGCAAATCACATGAGGTAACATTCTAATATAAGATCTAAAATATGAGATAAGGGAAATAGGAGATCTAAAATTACCCCAACATGTAAAGAGCAGAGTATTATTCCAGAAAGGCCACAGAGTTGGAACTGTAGTCCCTAAATGAGACTTGGACCCCAAGATATATTCCCTCTTAATGAAAATGAAATTAGAGAAATTATGCCCTAGGGCCCAGAAAAGTCATCAGTAAGATTTTGTGTCTGACTAGGATTATTTATTTATTTATTTATTTATTTATATTTAATTGCTTAGAAACTGAAACCTCAAAGCTACTCTGCATATATCCTGTACCCCTGGGGCAAAGAATAAAAATAAAAAAATTTAAAAAATTAAAAAATAATAATAAAATAAAATATAAATTTCAAATTTATAGTATACCAGTAGTGCAGAATGCCTATGAAATTTACATAAAAATTGATACTGGACCAATTAAATCTCTAAGGGCAGACAAAGGTAATCTAAAAATCACTGTGAAAACTACTTCTACAACTTGTGCCTCATAAAACACACACATGGGGAAAAAAGTAAAAATTAAAAAACAAAACAAAACAAACAAACAAACAAAAAACTCCTAAAAGTGATTTCCACCATGAGGGAGAGAAAGAAGATGTAATGAATAAGAGAATTAGTACTCCCAAAAAACTTGTGAAATAAAACCATCTAAAGTGTTCACAAAATAAGGATTTTAAAAATTATTTAAGGTAAAAAGGAAGGAGTAGAATCCTATAAGTATAGACAAAGAATAGGAGGGTTTCAAAAGGAAATCAAATATGATTTAAATTAGTAATGTAATTATTAAAACTAAGAGCTTGCTGAAATGTGTAGCACCATAGAGAGCTCAATTCAAGAAGAATATATACACTGAGAACTAAGTATTATTATATTATAATATAATATAAAGGAAGCAAAAGAGAAGGATGAAGCTAGACAATACAAAAGCAGAATTATGAAGGCATAAGTGTAAGGATCCAGCTTATGTCACATAAAAAAAGTCTCCAAAGAATAGAGTTCATTGTAGGATTGGCAAATTCCAAAGAAACAAGGCCTGAAAATTTTCTAGAACAGGTGAAAAACAAACCTTGGACTGAATAAGTAAAATAAGTCTTGAGTCCAATAAATAAATATAAACCCAAACTTATAGACATTATGGTGAAAATGAAGGATTTTTTTAAATGAAGAAGATTTTTAAAGGGTAAAGTTTTAAAGAAAAATAAATCTTACAACTTAAAAAAGAATTAAAATTTTATATTACCTTCTCAAAAATGTAAAAACACAATAAAATAATATTCAAAAGGCTAAGAAAAATTAACATCAGCCTTAAATTCTAAAGTTTCAGTAAAACAAATCCAAATACTAATGCAAAATAAAGTCATTTAAAAGAGAAAGTGAGATCATTTATCATTCAGATTCTCATTGAAAGATCAATCAATATATATGCTCTTCAGTAAAAAATCTTGAAGGAACAAGAAAACAAAAAATTGCCTATAAATTTCTAAATTGTTTAGAATATGATAAACTTAGAATTTTAAATAATTTTTCTTTTAGATAAATCATATAAATAAAAAATCACAACTACTAATTTAATGGGGAGTTAAAATTCTAGACAATTTGAGAGTGATTGAGGTAAAAAATCTCTAAGGCCTTCTGAATTCTTTAGACTAAGTGGAGATAAATCAATTAAACTTAGATATCAAGACAAGTGGTCATGTTAAAATTTTAAGGCCAATTACTAAAATAATGAAGACTGAATGATTAATTTCCAAAAAATGTACCATAGACTGTGGAAAGGACTGAAGGAATAAATTAACCATTAATAATTCAATGAAAGGGAGAAAGGTAGAAAAACAGACAAGGAAAACATGGTAAAAAGAAAGCATAAGCTAGTATAGAAAGCCAAACATAACAGCAATCACAGCAAATATTTATCAAATTCAATTCAAAAATGAAGGACAGATTTTCAGATTATGCACAACAGGATTTCATTTGTTAAACTAAAATTCAGCTTATAAAATTAGTAGTCATAATTGACTAGTCTATATTGTGACAAATTAACTCTACAAGCACAGTGACTTAAAGAAACAAATAGTTCTTTCTCCTATGAACCTGAAATTGTCTATGGCTGGATATCCCCTATCTATGAAACATGACCACCATGCTCATTGGCCAGGTCTAGTCACAAATGAAGTGAGGCTGGGAAAAAACATAAATGAGATCCATAACTTGGTGAACTCTATCTTTCACACATTTTTAAATGTAACTAAGAAATAACATAACATAATTTAAAAAAAAGAAATATTGGGGTGCCTGGGCAGCTCAGTCATTAAGCATCTACCTTCAGCTCAGGTCATGATCCCAGGGTCCTGGGATTGAGCCCCACATTGGGCTCCCTGCTCAGTGGGGAGCCTGGTTCTCCCTCTCCCACTTGCCTTGCTTGTGTTTCCTCTCTTGTTATGTCTCTTCTCTGTCAAATAAATAAATAAAACCTTAAAAAAAAGAAATATTGAAAACAAAGCTAAAAACAAGTTAAATCTTGCAAATATTAACCAAAAGAAAGCCAAGATATTAATTTAATACCTATGAAATGGACTTTAAGTTAAAAGAAATCACTCTTTCACAAAAGAAAAAATTTGCTAGGAAGCTACAATAATCCTTGGATATAAGCAACAAGACAACGTCAGAATATTTAAAGAAAACATTGCAGAATATAAGGAAAACATAGTAAATCCACTATCCACTATATAATATAGATGTGTTAGTTAGGTATACATATCTAACATACACTTGGGTATATAAATTATATACAATAAAAATTAAATTATCTAAAAGACAGAAACCATATAGAGCCCATGAGTAAAAATGTAATCTAATAGATGTGCATTTATATACAGGAGACCACATCCACAGAATGTACAGTTTCCAAATACACATATAATTTATAAAAACTATCTATGTACTATCTATGAAAGAAGTTTAAATAAACCCAAATCTATAATCAACCAAATCCTCTTGCAAAATGCAATGGAATTAGAATTTAAAAGTCTATGATGCACAAATACATTTGAAAATTTAAATTACATTTGCAAATATGTCTTTGGTCAAAGAATGAATCACAAAGGAAACAATAAAATATTTAAAACTGAAAAGTTTAACTGCAATGCATCAAAATTTGTAGGATATAGCATAGCACAGAATATAAAGTCTTCAAAAGGCATACTTATGACGCAAAAATTGGATGAAAAAATTTGACATACACAAGAAATGAGAGCAAGCCTAAAGAGAAAACAAAGGAAGGTCTGATGATAAAGGCAGAAAACTAAAAAGAGTAAAGAATGAGTAGAAAGTATCAGTGAGTGTCCAGTTTTCCCAACACCGTTTGGTGTGGCTGACCAGTTTTCCCAACACCATTTGTTGAAGAGACTGTCTTTTTCCCACTGGACATTCTTTCCTGCTTTGTCGAAGATTAGTTGACCATAGAGTTGAGGGTCCATTTCTGGGCTCTCCATTCTGTTCCATTGATCTATGTGCCTGTTTTTGTGCCAGTACCATACTGTCGTGATGATTACAGTNCTGGAATTGTGATGCCGCCAACTTTGCTTTTTTTTTTCAACATTCCTTTGGCTATTCGGGGTCTTTTCTGGTTCCATATAAATTTTAGGATTATTTGTTCCATTTCTTTGAAATAAGTTGCTGTTATTTTGATGGAGATTGCATTAAATGTGTAGATTGCTCTAGGTAGCATAGAAATTTTCACAATATTTGTTCTTCTAATCCATGGACATAGAATGTTTTTCCACTTCTTTGAGTCTTCCTCAATTTCTGNTCTGAATACAGATTCTTTGCCTCTTTGGTTAGGTTTATTCCTAGGTATCTTATGGGTTTGGGTGCAATTGTAAATGGGATTGACTCATTAATTTCTCTTTACTCTGTTTTGTTGTTGGTATATAGAAATGCAACTGATTTCTGTGCATTGATTTTATATCCTGACACTTTACTGAATTCCTGTATGAGTTCTAGCAGTTTTGGGGTGGAGTCCTTTGGGTTTTCCACATAAAGTATCATATCATCTGCAA